>JAPMLY010001889.1:15000-60000 GCA_026401115.1 Tetraselmis chui | reverse complement strand
ATGTGCGTGCGCGGGTGGGAGATTGGAGATGTCATATGCACACAATTTTTAACCCTCTGTGTGTGTATATGTGCGTGTGCGTGTGAGAGTGTGTTGCGCTTGTATGCAAGGCTGCGTATATCCATGGATAGAGAGTGTGCGTGTGTGTGTGTGAGAGTGCGTGCGTGTGTGTGTGTGTTTCAGCTAGAAAGGAATAATACGTGTTTATGAACCAATAAACGTGCATCGGGGTCTTGATTGGTGTGTCCGTATGTGTTTGTGTACGAGTGCGCGCGCGCGCGCGTGTGTGTGTGTGTGTGCGTGCGTGTGTTAATTCGAATGTATACGTTTCGCCTCGTACTGGGAGGGAGACATTTATTGTCCTTCTTCATGACATGCGCTCCAATGGCTGCGGACAGATCTACACGGCCAGCGTCCTGATGTGGACATACGGCAACAGCGGTCTGTGGCCTCAGCTCGCTGCGGAGCTCATCGATGTGGCCAAATATTTGATTGTATTCGGGATGATCTACAAAGGGACGGGCTCCTTCCAGCGCCTGCTCGTGTCCTGCGGCTCCGACGTCGAGAACCTGCTCAGGGCGCTACAGGAGCTGAACGCCCTGTTTGCGAGGCTGTGGTTCATGTTTATCGCCTCGTCGACGCTCACGCTTGGCGTCGCTCTCGGCTTCTCCACCAGATCGTAACGACGTCAACGCAAATGTTGATCAATATCATCTTGTAACCATACCTCGTTTTAGTTTACGAATGCACCGTGCGTGGCATTTATAGAGATCGACAGTGTCGTAGGAAACGGATTCTTAAAATACATAATCATGTTCTATACTGCTCATTGTCCAATGCTTCGGGAAGCACTTAATGTAAAACTATTAAGGAAACACCAAAATGTCTCCGGTGGTGTGTGATACTGCCGCCCGGGACACTTAGAAGCCAGATTCCGCGCCGAGGAGACCAGTGAGCTTGAAGATGTCAATGATCTGCATGATGATGCCGTGTCCGGTGGCAGACTCGACCAGAATGGCAGCCAGGAAGCCCATCATCGCGTAGCGCCCGTTTCGCATCTCAACGTCCTTCGCGTAAGCAAGCTCCGACGACGCCATACCCGACTGCTCCAGAATGTCGTTCTTAGCGTTTAGAGATACGCTGGTGCCTACAGAGTTCTTCAAGGCATCGGCAGCGGCGTCCGCCTCGCTGGTGCTCTCAATAGAGAACAGCTGCGCGCCCTCCTTCATCGACTGCGCCTTCGCTGTTGCATCGCGAGTCTGGTCGCCAAGGAACTCGTCCGCCGGGGTTGAACTCGACCTCGCCGCCGCAATACCCTCGACGTCGTCAGTCATGCCGTAACGGATGGGATCCTTGGCTGTTTTTAGCTCGCGCGCAGACTCCTTCACCTCCGCCACCTCGTTGTCGCCCAGGCGAAGGAAGCCACGCACGCGGCCGAGCTGCTTGTTGGTCATCTTTCCGTCGTTATACTGCTTGATGGTCGCGCCGGTTCCGACGAGGGTCGCGCCACCGAAAACGGCAAGCAGGGTAATGAAGAGGCCAGCGGAAGGGTACAGACCAATCTGCTCCAAAGTGCCCTGCCCAGTAAGGCCCTCCTCCACAACGCTGGTGAGGAAACCCATCATCGCGAGGCGGCCCACCCAGAGCTCCGCGAAGGGGGTGAACCCAAAGAGCCCCTCGGACGCATCCATACCGAAGACCTCATCGTTGCTTGCGGCAGCCACTGGAGCGACCACCTTACGGGAGAACGTCAGCCGGGTTGTTCCCAGACCAGAGGGAAAACCAATTTGGGCGGTGTTGCCGACGCGAATGGGAGCAGGGGTGAGAGTCGCTTGACGAATGGCTGCGCGAGTGGACGCGACGGAAGCAGAGGGCGCAACGGCGCGGACAGACAGGGAAGAAGTCGCCATTGTTTTGTGAACGGACGAAACGGGAGGTCTGGCTGCTGAGGTCAGGAGTTGGACGGAAAACTCTTGCTCTACTGTGTAGGAGGTCGTGAGAGAATCGAGATTGCGAAGTCAGAGGTTTATTGTTGGGCTGTTGGAGGTTGGTTGTGCTTCGGTGGGAGCAATTGCGTTTTTATATAGGCGCTCGGAAGAACCGCCGGCCGCTGTTAAAGCCTGTGAACGGACACCGAGAAGCGCAGCATGCTCAGATCGAACGCTGCACGCGATGCCACGCCGCTTTCCTTTGCTGCGTAAGAATTAAATTGAAGTGCCACGTCGCAAAACTTGTGGCGCACTCTATCCTCAGCCCGATATCTGACATGCTCTGCGTCCCTTCCCGATCGAACGGTGGCAGTGGCCTCGGTACGCTGTACGTAAGTACTTTAATACTGTCGCGGTGTTGATGACAAGTTATTATTCTGGGCGATTCACAGCCGGTCAGCCGGACGACGACAGCCGGTGTACGTTTTATTAGTAATCGATGCCGACGACACCATATAATACAACAATTTGTGTACCCGTACATCAATTAACAGGGTTTGATGAGTAGGGTACACCTCCAATTACCCTAGAGTGGGAGCATCATGCCGGCGGCTGGCGGTGCTGCTGCTCCTTTCATTATCAGTATTGAAGCGGCATTGGCATTGGCCTACAAGCGGCCTACAAGCGGCCTACAAGCTATTCCTGATTGCAGCCTTCTAAGCTTGGACCTGGAAAACGCCTTCAACACCATCTCCCGCCGGAGTTTCCTTGCGGAGCTGTACAAGAACCCTGACTTGCATCCCATTATCCCGTTGGTTGAGATGATATATTCACGGGACTCCACGGTGTATTACTTCGACCCCAACGATGCTTCGCTCCTACACGGCACGGTTCAATCTCGTACGGGTGTCCGTCAAGGAGATCCTCTTGGCCCGCTTTTGTTCAACCTGGCGATAAGCACCCCCCTCCGGAATATTGGAGAACGGTGCAAGGATTCAGCGGCGATCCAAGCCTTTTCTGATGATGGCAAGTATCTGATCAAAACGCCTTTCGTCCCGATTGTGATTACGGTGGCTACGGAGGAAATGGGGAAAGTGTGCTCGAATGTTCAACCAATCAAATCTTCGTGCATGGTACCTCCGGATACGGCCCTTGAACTTGTCGAGGTGATACGGGCGATGGTCCCCGTTGTTACGGGTACTAGTAACCTTGGAGCCCCTTTGGCGATGGATTTCTCGATGGCAGACGGCCCTCCAGCGTCTCATAACGAGAACTATGTTCACTCTTGGCTGCAAGACACCGTTGAGGCTCATCAACTCCTCTTGGACAAAATTGTATGCTTTGCTATGTCGGACTTCGGAGGGACTCACGCCGCTTTCCGCTTGATGATCACGTGTGCGGTACGCCGCTATGGTTTCTTGCTCCGCACCCTCCCCCCAGATATCTGCCGACCGTACCTTGCTACTGCAGATAGGGCCGTTCGTGCGGCAGTTTATCGAATCTTGGGCGTTTCTTTGGACGCACAAACACTCGATCAACTGAATTGTGCTAAACGACAGCTCTCCCTCCCGGCGGAGTTTGGGGGGCTTAATGTACCGTCCCTCGAGCTCGACGCCGAACCTGCTCACTATGCTTCATTCACTGCGACCCTCGCCAACCTGATTACTGATTACGAGTCCGAGTCGCTAGGTCCTTTGTACGGTCTCATCCGACAGGAACTACTGAATGTTGCCACTTCTACTTTACCGTGGGCGGTCCAATTGCGCAATTCGTACGACTCTATCTCCACTATGGGCGGGTTTTCGGAAACGGAGCTTGTGGTTTTGACTAACACACTGAACCAAAACCTTTCTGATTATGCCGGGCCCGATGTCGAGTTGGTGGTATCTACGGTCAACAATGCGGTGGCACCCGCTACCCAAGTGACTAGCCTACAACTTCCGACTCCCGATGCTCTTACTCGCTTGGGAGATTCTGGGGGCCACATCCAACGGGGCATTTCGCGCATTCTTCGTGCCCGGGCCTACCTTGACCTCTTGGCGTTTTGCAGACCTTCCCCACCGGACTACATGAGGGTGACTTCGGGTACGGGTCGCGGGGCTTTGGCTCTCTTTTTCGCTTCACATGAGTCCAGTTTCAAGGTGCCATCCGATTGCTATATGATGGCAGCCCACCGGGTGCTTGGCTTGACTGCGGAGCGCGCCGCTCATGTTCGAAAATGCCCTCGGTGCAATGAGGCCCCTTCAGAATCTCGCGGGTATGGATCTTCGTCGACGGTATCGGGCTTCTTTTTGTCGGGTGAGCGCTCAACAGCCGCTATGCTCATGGACCATATCCCCCGGTGCCCGTGCTCTTGGTATATCATTCAACTCCACGACCGCATTGTCCACGTGCTTGAAGAGTTCATGCTTGAAGCGGGGGCTACTAAGGGCCGGGACTTGCGGTTGGAGGTCCGCCGTATTCGGTCGGGAGCTTCACGTGATCGTCCTGGGGATGTGGTTTGGTTGGACTTCATGGCTCCGCACCGCCATCTTGTTGTTGATGTGACGGTTACAAGTGCTCGCACGAACACCAACGTTCCTCGTATAGGTGCTCGCCTTCCACTCCCTGGCAGCCTTGCATTGGGAGCTCAGCAAGGCAAACTTGATGCGGACCTCCGCACTTCCGCTTTGCTTGGCACGCCTTCGGTTCAGTCGGTCCATGACTACTACCCCTTCGCCATGGAGGATGGGGGCCGGTTGGCGCCGATGGCGGCTGAGTTGGTCGATCGCTTGGCTATTTTGGTGGCTGTACGTCGCTTCCCTGGCATGGGGGCCGCTGACTCTCGTTCCTTGCGCTCTGACAGTTATGTCCGTATGCAGCATTTTGTTCGTCGATCTACTTCTCTTCCGTTTCGGCGTTTTTTGGGGGATGTGCGACGAGAATTCATGCAACGTCTTTCTGCTGCTCTTCATGGCACTCTGGGTTCTTATCTCCGCGACGCTTTTCAGGAAGGCAGTGCTGATGCTGTGGCATGCCTTCCTGTTCCTCGGGCTTAGGTTTTTTCTTCCTTTCTTTCTTTTTCTTGCTTGGTGGCCTCCACTGCTTTTTCTTGTAAGAAATTTTTTGTTTGAGTATTGAAGCGGAAGGGCGCTGAGTGTCAATAATAAAAACAATATACGCGAAGTACTAATCAACCCATCACTCGCCCATCAGTCGAAGCGCTGGAAGCCATCAGAGCAGACGGGCCATAGACCAGGACTGTAGCACTCACCATATCTTGGCAGCTAACCCCGTCCTTGGTGTCACAGCTTTCAGACGGGCGTGCACGCGGTGGTCCTGCTTAACGTGACGCAGAGATCGGCTTATATCGACCGGTTCAAAAAAAAATCGCCGAGAAAAAAAGGGAAGGGAACTGAGGGCCACGGGCGACGGGATGGCTGCACCCACCCCCAAGTCCATAGCCCCCGAGTTGCCTGTGGAGGGTAAAACCATCAAGGCGCTCACCTTGCTGTCTGCCAAGCGAACTCACGCGCTGTTTGCGGGCACGCAGTGGGAGAAGGCACTTCCGGACGTGGAAAGGTACGTCGCGACGCCGTCAGCACCGTCAGTAGCAACTTTACCCTATCTTTGCCCTTTCCTCACTAATTTCTGTTCCATTTGACCTATCATGCCACACTGTTAAGTGCCAGTGCCTGCAAGGGATCAACAGGCTGGGATTTTTGGCTGAAGTTGGTTATTTGTTCAGTAAAAACCCTGTGCTTCCTGAGCTGACTGTGCCCTCACCTTCCTTCCCCTCCTTTCTGCTCACCTTCGAGCAGCCAAAAAATAAAGCTGACATGCAAGGTGCGTGAACGAAACCAAGGGAGCGATGAGGGTGCCTGTCCTGGATTTTGTGTGCAGTGGGAGAGTGGAGGTGCTAGTCTTCTAAAACTTCTCACAAAATATTATCTGTGAAACAGATCGCGGATGAGTTTTCAGCGGTGAAGGACTTTCAGCTGCCTGATCATGCACGGGACAAGGGGGCGGCAGGGGAGCCAGAGCAGGTAGGGGAGACCTCCGGGGGGGCGCCTGCATCGGCAGCGGACAAAGCGCCCACCTCGCACAGCGCCACCGCAAAGCTCATCAATGCTGTGTCGGAGACCAAACGACCAACGGAGCTGAAAGCAGGAGACAAGGCGGTGGTGCTGCACAAGGCGATGGCCGCTTCCTCAGGTGGGCCAACGTGTAGGATATGTATCGGTGCGAAACGATCACCCGCCCCTTCAAGTCAGCTGAGATGTGCGATTTGGGTGAACAGACTCGAGCAAAGCAGTCGTGCCGCTCGCGGGCGGGCGAAGCAAGCCGTACATGCCATCAGCAGAGGTGCATCACCTTTCCTCTTCGCATTGCTACATCACCAAGCCATCCCTCCTAAGTACCGCGTGACGCAGTCACTCGACTATGCCTCACAGTGCATGCTATTGTTTGCATCGTCTTTATCTGACCCCAAAGGTTGGCTCCGTGTCTTTATTCCGCCAGGTGGCGAAGAGGCTACCAAGCAAATGGCCACGCCCAGAGTGGCATGCACCGTGGAAGTGCTACCGTGTTATTAGCGGCCATCTAGGGTGCCCCCCTCTCTCCTCGCAGAAGCCCCAAACACACATGCGCGCGCGCACACAGACATAGACACACACCCATCCACCTACACATGAAAACCTTCAATTTCTCACATGGCGTTATATAGCCGACCACATTGAACCCCCCCCCCCCCCCCCCCCCCCCCCCCCCCGTCCCATCCACACACGCAGCATGCACATAAAAACACGCTAATATATTCTCCACCCATTAGTACTTCAAGCGCATATTCATTCACGCTTTCACATCTGACGTACGTCATCAACGCATACGCACTCCCCCCCCCCCCCCCCCCCCCCCCCCCCCCACACACACACACACACACAATGTTATTTTCAAAAGACTCGCGCAAAACACACAGGCGCACGCAGCCACACACCGCACACCCCCAGATACACGATTTGCCTCATGCTAGCGATACTTTTTACGAATAATCTCTAGAAGGACAAGCAGGGAAGGGCCATGTTTTTTTTTTTTTTTTTTTTTTTGTGGTGATCGCCTCGTGCCTGCGTAGGTGGGTGCGCTGTGTGGCGTTTGACCCCTCCAACGAGTGGTTCGTAACCGGCTCCGCGGACCGCACCATCAAAATCTGGGATACCGCGAGCGGGCAGCTGAAACTTACGCTCACGGGGCACATCGAGCAGGTCACCGCAGCCGCGCTCTCCCCGCGCCACCCCTACATGTTCTCAGCGGGCTTGGATAAAAAGGTCATGTGTTGGGACCTGGAGTACAACAAGGTTCCGCCGCCCACCTCTGCAGCAACTATGATCAAAGCTCCTGCCGCCTCGTCACTCATTCACAATCTGATCTCCATTTCTCCACACATAGCTCATCGTTGACCTCATTTTACTTACCCGCAGGTAATTCGCCATTACCACGGTCATCTCTCGGGAGTCTACTCGCTTGCCCTGCACCCCACACTCGATCTGCTCATGACAGGTGTCTCCCCTTAACCCTACACTGGGTGACCTGGTCCTGTTATGCTGTTGCACTGGTGATGGTGGAGATTAGTACAATGACCTGCGGCCCTCACTGACACCCATGCACACTTTTCTTGAAGGTGGGCGCGATTCCACTTGCCGAGTTTGGGACATGCGCACCAAGTTGCAGGTCCATTGCCTCACTGGCCACGACTCCACTGTGTGCTCAATCCTCAGCCAGGGCACCGACCCCCAGGTGCGACAACACGCACACACACACAGACACACACACACAGACACACACACAGACACACACACACACACACACACACACACACACACACACACACACACACACACACACACACACACACACACACACACACGGCAGCTTGAGAGAGAGAGACCCCCCCCCCCCCCCCCCCCCCCCCCCCCCCCCCCCCCCCCCCCCCCCCACCTCTTTGGTGGTTACAGATCATCACCGGCAGTCACGACTCCACCATCCGCTTGTGGGACATCCGCAAGGCCAAGACGGCCACCACACTGACGTACCACAAAAAGAGCGTGCGCGCGATGGCGATGCACCCTAAGGAGTACGCCTTTGCATCCGCCTCAGCGGACAACGTCAAGAAGTTCAAGCTCCCCAATGTGCGCAACCCCTTGATTTCCAACCATTCCAGATACAACAACGCACACTTGCCATGGACAAACGGATTCTCTGCGTTCATGTTCGTAGCTATCTCATGACAACCGTGACAACTAATGCGTGGCGGTTCTCCTTTATCAAAAATCAATTGTTGATGGAGAGATAGCACAGTCAGTTTTGTTTTTCATAAAGACAGCAATATCTTTTGGGGACAGTGGCATATTATTATCAGTCTAAATATCTTCAGCATGCTTTCGCAAGGCCAACTAAGCTGCATTTACCCCCTGTTCTTTCATTCCCGCTTCCGCAGGGCGACTTCCTGCACAACATGCTTCAGAACCAGAAGACCATCATCAACGCGATGGCGCTGAGCGAGGACGGGGTGTTAGTCACGGGCGGCGACAACGGCAGCATGTGGTTTTGGGACTGGCGCAGCGGGAACTGCTTCCAGCAGGAGCAAACCATCGTGCAGCCGGGGTCGCTGGAGTCCGAGGCCGGAATCTTTGCAGCCACGTTTGACGTCACAGGGTCGCGTCTGGTGACTGCGGAGGCGGATAAAACCATCAAAATGTGGAAACAGGATGAGAGCGCGACACCAGAGACGCACCCCGTGCAGTTCCGTGCGCCGAAGGAGATTCGGCGATACTAACCGGCGCAGTCAGGGGAGAAGAGGGGGAGGAGGGGGAGGGTGCTTGTGAATGTGAAAAATGTAGAAAAGGTTGGGGTGAGGGGGCGCCTTGCGTATACACACGTGCAAGAAATGTAACGTGACATCCGCATTACCATTGCATGTAGTTCACTTCGGAGCATGAATGAAATTCTGCAGAGTAGGCATGTCCTTCCCTGGCATTCAGTAAGGGGGACTTTCTGTGTGTGTGTGTGTGTGTGTGTGTGTGTGTGTGTGTGTGTGTGTGTGTGTGTGTGTGTGTGCGTGAAAGAGGGGGGTAATTGCAGGACGCCGTGCTGGTGAAAGTGCATGAACGAGCAGTGTGCACTGTGGCGCTGTGGCAGGCACAAGGGCATTCCCTAGCCGAAAGGACGTAAACGGCAAATTATTTGCCATATATCTCGCGCACTGCTGTTGGTCATTAAAGAAAATCGAAAGGGTAGCGTCAAATGTAGCACAGGAATAAAAATCCAAGCACATGCGCTCTCCATTTCTTGATGTCATTATCTCGAAATTACTACTTCTTGGTACAGTGACGAAACAGGGAAAGCCCGAATAGTCGGATGTTCAAAATCGCAAAATTGTCGTTGTTGTGCGAATGCGAGGCATGATATTTTCACCGCCATAATAGTGCGTTCGGCGAGCTATGATTACGTACAAAATACAACTCGGCGATTTCCAATTGATATCGATAGAGTGGTATATTTTATAGTTGCATACCTCTCACCGCGGCTATCCTTTCCTCGTTGATTGTGTCGAGTTACACCCCCATGGGTAGGTATGCTCGACCACATGAGCGCTAATCGAAGTCGAGCGAGCGCCCTTCCGTGGCGATGCTTCCCGGCTGCCCGCCGCCAGCTCCAACACCTGCGTCCCACCTCTGATCCGTCCGTAGCCTTCTTCGCCACAAAATATTTCACATGTACCGCTCCGGCCTCCTTATCGGGAGAGTGTACTAGAGTATTAGTCGCGAAAAAACATATCGGATTTGCCGACCGGGAGATCTTAGTGTTGGATTACGAATATAATGATTTCCAAAACCCTCCGTGCGTGGCTTTCCGACAAATGTTGATCGCGCGGATCCCAATTGATGGTACCTCGTTTAGCCCGCTACCGTGCTGGGCGTGGCACGGCTACATGGTTACCATCGCCCACCGCGTGGAGGTAGAGGTAGGTGCCCACGGGCCTGCGAGCGCACCCCCTCCGGGGCCGCCGCCGGTGCGCCGCCGGCGTTGGGCGCCCTCGTAATCAAAACATGCGGTCTTGAAACTTATGGTACAACATCAAGTTAGCCGTCTTGTTGCTGGACTCAGCCCACGTAGCCAAAACAAGATTTCGAGAGTGGACTCCGGCGATGAACGTGGACACTTCTTAAAGAGTTGTCTGATTTCGTCCGCAAATTCCCATGGCGGATTAATGAAAACTCTGTCCTATACATATCGCGATCGAGAATCGAATCGAAAAGAGAATAGTGAGGTATGTTCCCTGCAAATTAAAACCCTCGTCATCAGCTCACCCCTCCAAGGTGAAAGAGAAATGTTCATGCAAAAGAGTAAGGCCGAATCAACCAATTTCAGTCAACCGAACGTCGGGTTTTTACATGTCTACTACTCAAAATTTGCTTACTATGTTGTCTACGACCGAATTTACGAGATGCCGGATGTCCTATTAATAGCCGTCTCCATAGAAGGTACTGCTTAACTTGAAGGTAGTCCTTGGACGATAGCTAGTGGTACATGATAGGTGGTAGAAATTGTAGCCGGCTGCTCATGTCCATATCATTGGGGCAGCTTGGCCACCATCAATTTTGCATGTCCGCCCCGCTTGACTTGTCCGAAGCCTCGCCTCGAAATTCCGGGCTTTTAGACATGCGACGTCCGGGCTTGTGGCACTTGTAACAAAGCTGTCCATATCTATTACCCATGAGCTGCTTAGCCGTAAGTGCCTTCACAAGAGCGTTAAAGTTACGCACCGACCACTGCGTTCCTTGCCCTTGCCCTTGTCGCGTCGTTTCTTGACCATGTCCGTGTCTCGAGACCCATCCTCCGAGTCGTCCGGGCGTGACCGTTAGCAAGCTTTGCCGTTTCCGCCGTTACCACCTCCGTTGTTACGTGGGGCGCTTTCAATTACCATGATCAACACCTGTCATGGGTTGTCGGGTCATGACTGCTCAGCACGGCCCATATAAAGAGAGTCGACCACCAATCGGTTAAGCAGAAAATCCTGCAGCCCCAAAATGGTAATTTGTGTAGGCGACTTGGCATGCTGCGACATGGCGTGCGTTCTAAGAGTAATGTTATCCATGTACTAAATTAAGCGATTGTGCAAAACGCCATCGTTCATGTCGGCCTTCGACCGTCTGTCGAAGTCCGAGTGTACTCTTGAAAGTACTTGCAATCTTCGTTGAGTGCCACTACGGAGGTAATGGCGTTGTCGCGAATGTTTGGCAGATGCATTTTTAAGTGCTTCAACCCACTTTGTGAAATATCGTTAAACCTGACCTCTCGCCTTTGCGTTTAACCACAAGTCTACCGCTGGTCCACCAAATTGAGACGTAACTAAAATGTCAACGGTGCATGTGTCCGGTTCAATTCGTAACACCATGAACTGTTGTGGCTAGAACTACCCCAAGTAGTCTTCCAAGTCCCTTGGGTAAGTTCCATCCTTGCGAGGCACATGAACGGATGCTTTACGTTGATTCTCGGAGAGCGTAACAAGAAGCCCAATGAAATTGGTTGTCGGCGAATCAGACATCCGCATGTATTAAGCAGTCGGATCTTCAGGAACCAAATTGTTAAGAAATCAACGCATTGCAACCAAACCCCACCCAAATCGGATGTTGTAAAATGCTGCGTAAAATGGAAATCCCTAGGCAAATATGTGTCAGTGTGAAGGAAAAACTGCGACCTACGAGTCGCGTCACGAAACGCCTGCCATGACGACACGAAACCACATAAAAATGTATCGTGCGCCGGTTTAAAGTTCTTGACGATACCGGACTGAGTGAGCAAGAAGTACTTGCCCATCGACCGCAACTGATTCGAGAACCACGTAAGAATCTTCTAACTGGGTCGACAAAGCCAGGAGATTGTTGCCTCAATCTTAGCAAGGGTACTTAAAAGGCTAGCGATGAAAATCGACGGAGCAAGAGACGAAAAAATCGAGACATATTAATTCTTGCTGACCGGAAGCGTAATTTGAACGACATTGTGAAGTTCAAAGTGCAAATCATCGTTCGACAAAGGCAAACTGGTATGTCGTTGTGACACTCGTACTGATGCGGCAACACGTGTTTCGTTCAGTAACACAGCTCTAGAGGGACACCGCACCTTGCCGGATTGAGCTACGCGTTGGAGAACAAGCTTCATGTCTAGCCCAAAAGCACTTCCGATTCGGATTAAGATCACGACGTAATGACTTGGTGCCATAGAAGCAATTTCCGAGTCGAGCGCATAGCAAAACTTCGCAAGTCGCGCGGCTGTCAACGTGTAGATCATTCGTTCCGAAACAAGTGTGGCAGTTTGCTAAAGAGTTTACTGCGTAACAATTAATTGCATCTGCTAAATGCGCGTAAATGTTTTGCAAAGTAGGCGAATGTAATTAAAGAAAACAAAAACGAAAATTCACGTGTCTCCTCTCTCCATTGCGATGGTTTAAGTAGCCTAACCTAGTTCGCCAAAAGTCTCGAAACGTCACGCGGGCCTCGGAAGAGCGTCTCATGAGACGTCGTGTTGTTGTCGTCATGGACACGCGCGATCCGGCGCGTCTTGACGTTTAGTTATTAATCTCACAAATAAGTACGCTAATACTTGGTGATATGAGCAATTTACAGTGCTTATACGTACAATTGCGGGTCTACACTTCCTCGGCAAGTACGAAATTTAGCACATTAGCGGAAGCTTACGAGTCGTACAGTTAAGAGCAATGCGGCGCCCGTTGACGGCGCAACGGCGGCGGCCCATGAGGGAGGTGCGCTCGCATGCCCGTCGGTATCCCCTCACCTCCCCGAGGTGGGCGCTTGAAACCCCGTAACCGTGCCATGCTTGGCACGGTACGGGGCTAAGAGGGCCGGCAGTGCGATCCGCGCGATTCGTAGGTGTCGGAAAAGCCATGTACGGAGGGCTTTTGAAAAAAGATTTATGTACCCTACCGGCGCCAAGATCTCCCGCTTGGCCCGTGCGCATTGTTTTTTCAAGACTAGATACTACTAAGATACCGTCCCATTTGGGGGCGTGGGGCCTCTATCTTCATGAGTGCGTGGTACCGAGGAGGGCACGGACGGATAAGCGGTGGGACGCGGGTGTTGGAGCTGGCGGTGGAAAGCCGGGAAGAAACGCTAGGGTTAGGCTCTCGCTCGACGTCGACCCGCATGCTGAAGTCGAGCCGGCCAAAAGGGGGCAGCACGACACCGGCAACGAGGAGTATCGCGACGGAAGGAGCGGCGAGATTTGGCGGCGGGATGTTCCTCAAGATCAGCCGCCACCGGAACCCCCGGTACGGAGGGTTTGAATAATTTCCGCACCCCCGCGGCCTTTTTGGATCCGGCCATTGCGACCGTGCACTACTCTACCGCTACCCATTATTGTTAGGCACCCCCCATATTAGAGATTACGAGCCCGGGTAAGCACGGAGGCTCGCACTCGAAACCAAGGTACTCGATGGACGCGGGGACGGTGGGTGGAGGGTATTATCGCTGGCTGATTTTGTAGACAGGTACCCGGGTACCTGCACCAAAAAAGCCGGGGAAATGGCCGGGAAATTTTTCAATGCGGCGGTAACCCCCTTTTTAAGACCGAAAATGGATATTCGCTCGATCATCAGAGCATTATGTTTCTATTGCTATTTTAGGCAACGGGATATACAAGGAAAATTCCCTTTTAAGACCGAAAAGTAATAATTGCTTACAAGAAAAAGCAGTGGAGGCCACCAAGCAAAAAAGAAGGAAGGAGGGGGGAAAAAAATCTAAGCCCGAGGAACAGGAAGGCATGCCACAGCACCAGCACTGCCCTCCTGAAAAGCGTCGCGGAGATAAGAACCCAGAGTGCCATGAAGAGCAGCAGAAAGACGTTGCATGAATTCACGTCGCACATCCCCCAAGAAACGCCGAAACGGAAGAGAAGTAGATCGACGAACAAAATGCTGCATACGGACATAACTGTCAGAGCGCAAGGAACGAGAGTCAGCGGCCCCCATGCCAGGGAAGCGACGAACAGCCACCAACATAGCCAAGCGATCGACCAACTCAGCCGCCATCGGCGCCAACCGGCCCCCATCCTCCATGGCGAAGGGATAATAGTCATGGACCGACTGAACCGAAGGCGTGCCAAGCAAAGCGGAAGTGCGGAGGTCCGCATCAAGTTTGCCTTGCTGAGCTCCCAATGCAAGCCTGCCATGGAGTGGAAGCCGAGCACCTATACGAGGAACGTTGGTGTTCGTGCGAGCACTTGTAACCGTCACATCAACAACAAGATGACGATGCGGAGCCATGAAGTCTAACCAAACCACATCCCCAGGACAATCACGTGAAGCTCCCGACCGAATACGGTGGACTTCCAACCGCAAGTCCCGGCCCTTAGTAGCCCCCGCTTCAAGCATGAACTCTTCAAGCACGTGGACAATACGGTCGTGGAGTTACATGATATACCAAGAGCACGGGCACCGGGGGATATGGTCCATGAGCATAGCGGCTGCTGAGCGCTCACCCGACATAAATATGCTCGATACCGTCGACGGAGATCCATACCCGCGAGATTCTGAAGGGGCCTCATTGCAGCGAGGGCATTTTCGAACATGAGCGGCGCGCTCCGCAGTGAGGCCAAGCACCCGGTGGGCTGCCATCGCATAGCAATCGGATGGCACCTTGAAACTGGACTCATGTGAAGCGAAAAAGAGAGCCAAAGCCCCGCGACCCGTACCCGAAATCACACTCATAAAGTCCGGTGGGGAAGGTCTGCAGAACGCCAAGATGTCAAGGTAGGCCCGGGCACGAAGAATGCGCGAAATGCCCCGTTGAATGTGGCCCCCGGAATCTCCCAAGCGAGTGAGAGCATCGGGAGTCGGAAGTTGTAGGCTAGTCACTTGGGTAGCGGGTGCCACCGCATTGTTGACCGTAGATACCACCAACTCGACATCGGGCCCGGCATAATCAGAAAGGTTTTGATTCAGTGTGTTAGTCAACACCACAAGCTCCGATTCCGAAAACCCGCTCATAGTGGAGATAGAGTCGTACGAATTGCGCAATTGGACCGCCCACGGTAAAGTCGAAGTGGCAACATTCAGTAGTTCCTGTCGGATGAGACCGTACAAAGGACCTAGCGACTCGGACTCATAATCAGTAATCAGGTTGACGAGGGTCGCATAAGACCGAAAATGGATGTTCCGATTATCTCCGTTTATTCATTTACGTGTAGAAGCGGCGCTAGCGATGCGCGCTAATGAGGCCGCTACTTCCAAATACCGAAATCTTCCCGAATTAAGAACGAAGTGAGTTTTAAAATCGGATATTATTAAAATACTGCTCTAATGACCCCCCCCCCCCCCCCCTCGGCGAATATCTGGTGGAATATCGAAATATTCCCTCGTATCACCCTCATCGACGCCACGATGTCTAAATTAGGACATATCCCGCCGCGAAGCGACTATCGGATATTCCAGCGAATATCCATTTTCGGTCTTAAAAAGGGGGTAAGAGCGCTAGCTTTTTATGTATGTATGTATGTATGTATTTTCTTTTTTCTTATGCGCTCGATGTGACGGGGGACCTCGACTAGGAGGCAAGTCGCAACTGGAGGAGCGGTTTCGACCTTGGGGCGGGGCTTACGGGATACGACGGCAGGATCGACGACCGACCGCGTGAGGAGGTTTTTTCCGCTAGCCTTTACCTTCCTTTCTCCGGCAAGACCGAAGTCACGCGGGAGCTAGATTACGCTTGCCCGTCGACCCTCTCGATCGCCGGTAGACCGGTCGGCACCCCGGTTCGGTGGCAGCGGGCCGTGCATCGTGAAGGTCGAGCAGCAGTTTCATTTTGCATTCTTGACAAGTGGATTTATTTGTAGACATGCTTTCTTGATTACCCAATTATTTATCTTTATTAATGCTTAGGCGGGGGGATTGTGGCATTTTCTACGTTTGCTTACACTTTTTTACCTCCGAGGAACGTCGGCACACATTGCAGATAGAAGTGTCGATAGGCGTACTTGGTCGAAGAGTACCCGGCCCAATCGTTCTCCTAGGTGTCCTCTCCTAAGTGTCCTAGATGGCAGAGTATTGATGGTCGTTAGACAACAATCGGTCAAGTTTACCGATGTTGTCGTAATAAAATTTCAATTTCAATTTCAATAAGTGTAATGCACTAGGATTGCTCTCGCCACATTATGTTCCAACGGCTACTTCTTGGGACATGTTCCAATTTGTTTTTGGGGCATATGAGGCGCGACTATTTTCAAACTCTTCCGCCGTCGGGATGTTTATCAATGGTTACTTGCGTTTAGTAACGGAATGTTTCGGACGGGGCGATTACATGTGATATTAAGGTGAGAGTTATGACATATCCAAAATTAATTTCCATGAAATCGACTTATAAGACCGGTGGATGTAAACAAAAAGAATTTCAGAATATTTTGGCATTCGCTGGGTTTCCGGGAAAAATATGAACGTGAATAAGGAAAAAATAAGGGAGACAACCAAGAGGACAAAAGTGACACGAGGTCGGGTCACGGAATCCAAGGCACGGCAACGGGAAAGCACTACAATGTGCACAGACTTAGCAGAGAAAACACGAGTAAAATGCGGGGGAAATGCTCATTTCATCCATAAACTATATGTGTGTGTGCATGTATGGGTTCGACGACTTCACAAGGACAAATTGAGTTAAGGCTAGGGATCACCCGGATTTTCTCGATGTTGATGGTAGTGATGGTACGGTTTCTCGATGTTGATGGGAGTGATAGTTCAATTTTCCGATGTGGAATGACAGTGATAATGCAAATACCGATAATTGCCATCGCGATAATTATTCGAGTCGATGACTGATGGGGACTCGCACTGACATGGGATATATTGATGGCAACGATGTGCAAAGGCAAATACATTACCGGCTGATATTTTGGTTACATGAATCATTGCTATCAACGATAATTATCGACATCGACATTGCCTTCGGCGCCAACTATCATCATCAACATCAGCATGTCCGATGTCGTCATCTTTAACATTGCCATCAATGTAATCAACCGTGCACACAAATATGGCAAATCCACAAAGTAATACAATCTCCTAGAGGTTGGTGGTACGTCTCCCATACAATCTATCCCATACAAAGTGGCAAACCCTCTGTTCCCACACCCCACTCTTCCCAATGCGAACGTGCTCAAGCATTTCGCATTGGGGTTTTGGCAGCGCGCCATGCCCTCGTTGGCATGACGCCAAAAAAGTTGTCACTTGTCAGCGGGGTGCAGTCCTATCATCGGGAGAAAAATGGGAAATGACAAGCATTAAACTCTTTCGGCAAATGTGCGATTACAGTTTCGTTTTTAATGAATATCATATTTTAACAATCTTTTTGTGTGCCTAATAAATGATCCATATGTTGTCGTTCAAGGACATTCTAATTACTTCTAAACTGTAATTTCTAAGTACTTCTAAATATCTAAAGACTAAATAAGAAGTTCTTCAGCTTCTTCAACTTCACTCTTGATCTTCGCGAGTCCCCACGCTTCGTGTCGCCTGACGACAAGACATAAATCAATTAACAAGCAAAGGTCAAACCCTAAACATGGACGGAAAAGAACAATTACGAACTAACAACACTGACATGCGCAACATCACAACATACATAATAAGCAACCACCTCATTTTCACTTGAGTAAAATACAAAAATTGCGCCCACATGACGAATTTCTTTTAAGAAATTTTAGTTGATATCACAAGAAGATGAACATGGAGAGACCCCATAGGTTTAACCATTAGAGAAATGGCATGCAAAAGCACCGCCCACATAAATAATACTGTCCGAAAGCGGAGCAAACATCATATTGTACACAGTTTGGGCAGCAAATAACCACTTCACCATGTCAACAATACTGCTTAATACCATAACCCATAGCATCACAAAGACTATTCTCAGCTTAATCAACAAGATGGGTGGACAATCGTCCCGATCGTCCCGATCCAACAAACCACAAACCGCAGTTCAATGAGTATGAAACAAATAATTATGTAAGGAGTCAATTCATAAAATAAATCCGACAACCGAGTACTAAGGGTAATGGATGCGTACCGTTAAAAATTACAGACGGGTTTTAAAGTTGTTGGCACCTATCTGACGATGGTCACCTACCCTCACGAGTTGAAGCATGCTCGTTACAAGGCTACGGTGGGAGATCCGTGTCGAAACTTAGTACTTTGCACCTAATAACAGAATAAAGAACATCTCAGCCATCGCATTTCGGCATGGACGTTGGACAATCAGGTGGGAATATTTCAACGCGACGACTGGACATACTTGAATGCACAAGGAGGAGGGGGGGGCGGGGGGGACGCAAGTTGCGGACATACCTTTGAAACACTTGCTTCGGGCTTGGTCTTTATATTGCCCGACTTCCCGACTAGCTCTTGCTTTCCGGTTCGCAACGAGTACCTGCGCATAAAACAACGTGTTTGCACACATCGCACTAAATAAATTGATACGTGCAAGCACAAGCAAGGATAAGCGAGCAGCAGACTAGAGCTACCACCTCTAAGTAACGAAAACTTGCAGCGGCGAGAAGAAGTGGTGATGGGCGCAAAACACACTCCACCGGATTGTTTATTCCCGTATTTTACTGCATACCTAGGTAAGCGAGCAGAGTGACAACTGCAAGCTAACGGGGGAGGAGTTGGTTGCCCCGACAAAACAGCACTTGGATAAAGTCGCTATGACGGAGCAGGGTACCTTATTTTGCCAGCGGCCGGCGATCGGACACAGCGCGCTGCGCCGCTGAAATACAGGGTTACGGTAGTGTGGCGAAACAAAACTTTGTAGATGCACTTACCTCGCAGCTTCGCCGGGCAGCATCAAGGTTGAATAGCAAGAAACATTGTCAATCGCCGAATAATATTATCGAGGTGGAGAGACTTGGACACATTGCAACCTGATGGACAAGCACTGCGGCGGAAGTAGTCGCAATCAAAACGCATAGCGATCGCGAAAGGACGTCTGAAATTTTGAAGTGTTTGCGGAGTTTGCGGTCGCTATCCATATTAAATACATGCCACGAGCCGAGGAAAAGACGGTGACTGCGTGATTGGAGTGGGTGTAGCCTATGATCATCCAGTACTTTGAATCAATGTATATTGAATTATTGATCCATGCCTCGACGCTTTTATAGTATCAAAGATTTCATGTTGCCTCGTTGGCAGCATGAGCAGACGAAAATACCGCCAGATGTGCGGGAATCCGAATCATCAAATAGTGATTAGCTATCGGACGGTACGATCAACTTGCTGGATGACGATTGATGAGCCGATGAACAGACGCCCATTCGTGACAAGTGTCGTTTCCCAGCCGCACACAGTTGTCAATCATAGATAATGTACGTAAAGTACTAGAGAAATGGCGCGAAGTGTAGCAAAGACACGCGCCTTTTCAGCAATCAGATATCTAATTCAATGAATAAGAATGCATATTTCTGAAAAAACAAATGAACTACACATTACATGTACACTCCTCCACAAAAGTCCGGACATGCATTATGTTAAGCATAAGCTAGTCAAGAACACGCTCCCCTCTCACCACGTCAAGCACGACGATACCCGAGTACCACCCAGTTGTAGGAGAGCCGAGAAGCAAGCAGTAAGCCGCCATCCGGGGTGGTTAGACCTCAGCTTAAAGCGGGTGTTGTCGGTGGAGTTTGTCGAATTAAGCCCATAAACTCCCGAGAAATTGTCTGAACTGCACACGTCATTCTGAGCGCCACGCTTGGGCATTGCTCAAGCGCTCATACCAAGCTGCATACTTCTCTGTGTTCCACATAACCGTATTTTTGGGGGGTTTTGGAGGGGGTTTGGAGGCGTGGGTGCCGTGTTCAATGCGCGAGGTTTGGTTTGCGGGTGTGTGAATAGAGCACGGAAGTTCACGCCGCTGGCACGGGTGATTTTTTGGAAAGCAGGCGAGCAAAAGCGCACATGACGCAGGCTTGGATAAACACAGCACGCTGTAAACATGCGAGGGCGATTGGCTTAGGGGAGGGGCGAGGTCCAACTAGGCCGTTAGGGACGCATCACGTTGACGGTGGTGTTTGGAATGCTTGGGTATGTGCTTGTGCCAACCACACCCGCCCCACGCGTGGCACGCGTCGGGAATTGGGCTCGGAGGTCAATAGGAATGAAGAATTGGTAAACATATATCGACAAACCCCGCACAAATCGTCTCAGGAGGTGAGCCGACTTCGATGGGTGTTGCTTGGCACTGCGGCTGAGCGGTGCCGGAATAGTTTGTAAATTAAGATAATTCATAACAAATGGATTTGTGGGAGTATGAACTCCGGAGTAGGTGCGTTCGACGCGAATTGAAAAGACGCGTCCAACGGTACATTGTATAAAAAGTTTTGACCATATATCAGGAAGTTATGATCGCTTGAATATTGTTGCCGAAAGCGGCTTGCCCTTCGGTTGTGCGCATATCGGTGGTAAGTCTACATACGCGATTTCTTGCGTTTCCCCCACAGCGGCCTGCCCAACACCTCCTCCCTCCGTCGCCTATGCATAATATTTGCGCGACCGTCGCATCAGCGTTCATATTGCGGCGTTGTGCGCCCGTTACTCTTTTCGTCTACCAAGCACGGCGACTGTTTGAAAGAGCGTGCCGCACGGGTGCGGGCGCGATAACCCCAAGTACACATGCCCGGCATTGTTCGAACTCGCCCCTCGCAGTTGTCGGTGCATTCCATTTTGCGCGCAAAAGCATTGCCTGGGATTTCAGGATATTTGTCAATAAAATCGACGCATGATTGCATTTTCTACTTGCGCAGGTGCGAAATCTTGTCCGGACTTTTGTGGAGGAGTGTAGTTGCAATTCATCAATATATGAACGAAAATGATTGGAAAACACTCAATTTAAGTATGACGTGTTTTTTAAAATCTTATAGAATTATTGTATGACGCATTCTAATAAAACAATGATAAAACTTCTCAATGACATTGACGCAATGAAATGTAACAATCATTGACATGAGTCTTGATTGTTTATAGTGGTTTAATTACATGCATACGTTAAATTTCAAAATAATTCGGAACAGGCACATGAAAAAAAAATAGTACACAACGTACAGTTGAAACTCAAGATAGTTCAAGTACAAACAAGTAATGGTGAAAATGATTACAAGAAGTACTATAGGAACAAGTAGTGGTACCCGTAAGAGTCAGTATTATTGACATTTAGAACGACAATATCCCATATTGTGTACACGAGCTAAAGTACTGAATTTGACTTTGAAAAAATATATATATCGGGAATTATCGATATAAATGGCACTCGTCAACTGTAACTATCATGCGGCCATCAATGGTAAGGCCTCACCCATCACCACACCATCGATAGCACAAGGACTGCCATCATCATTCCATCGGCTGCGGGCGAGTGAATTATTGTCATCCCCGATATCAAAAAACATAAACATTGCCATCCCCGATATTCATAAAGAGTCATCGAGTTGCCATCAATGGCACATGTGTCCGTATCGATGGCACCATCAGATGGCAATATTTGCTTGATGACAATAACATCGAAAAATCATCGATGGCTAATCCCTAGCCTTAAATTGAGTGTTGTAGAGACTTTGTAAGTTGATGGTAGTACATTGCTCTTTGGTCGCATTTTCACATGTCATGAACTTCGGCTGTTGCGTTTTGGTCGATATTTCCCATAGGTTATTTGATACGTACTACAGCAATTGCCATTCCGCTTGATGCCTTATGTTATACACTCCTCCACAAAAGTCCGGACAAGATTTCGCACCTGCGCAAGTAGAAAATGCAATCATGCGTCGATTTTATTGACAAATATCCTGAAATCTTAGGCAATGCTTTTGCGCGCAAAATAGAATGCACCGACAACTGCGAAGGGCGAGTTCGAACACTGCCGGGCATGTGTACTTGGGGTTATCGCGCCCGCACCCGTGCGGCACGCTCTTTCAAACAGTCGCCGTGCTTGGTAGACGAAAAGAGTAACGGGCGCACAACGCCGCAATATGAACGCTGATGCGACGGTCGCGCAAATATTATGCATAGGCGACGGAGGGAGGAGGTGTTGGGCAGGCCGCTGTGGGGGAAACGCAAGAAATCGCGTATGTAGACTTACCACCGATATGCGCACAACCGAAGGGCAAGCCGCTTTCGGCAACAATATTCAAGCGATCATAACTTCCTGATATATGGTCAAAACTTTTTATACAATGTACCGTTGGACGCGTCTTTTCAATTCGCGTCGAACGCACCTACTCCGGAGTTCATACTCCCACAAATCCATTTGTTATGAATTATCTTAATTTACAAACTATTCCGGCACCGCTCAGCCGCAGTGCCAAGCAACACCCATCGAAGTCGGCTCACCTCCTGAGACGATTTGTGCGGGGTTTGTCGATATATGTTTACCAATTCTTCATTACTATTGACCTCCGAGCCCAATTCCCGACGCGTGCCACGCGTGGGGCGGGTGTGGTTGGCACAAGCACATACCCAAGCATTCCAAACACCACCGTCAACGTGATGCGTCCCTAACGGCCAAGTTGGACCTCGACCCTCCCCCTAAGCCAATCGCCCTCGCATGTTTACAGCGTGCAGTGTTTATCCAAACCTGCGTCATGTGCGCTTTTGCTCGCCTGCTTTCCAAAAAATCACCCGTGCCAGCGGCGTGAACTTTCGTGCTCTATTCACACACCCGCAAACCAAACCTCGCGCATTGAACACGGCACCCACAGGGACTGGATCCGCCATTTTTTTGTTGGGTTCGGATCCATGAGTACTTGATTTTTTTGGATCCGGAACTAGTGAGTACCTCTAAAAAAGGGATCCGGATCCCGCGATTACCTGTGATTCTAGGGTTCGGACCCCGCGATTACCTGTGATTCTAGGGTTCGGACCCCGCGATTACCTACTGAACCTAGGGTTCGGACCCCGCGATTACCTGTGATTCTAGGGTTCGGACCCCGCGATTACCTGTGATTCTAGGGTCCGGATCCCGCGATTACCTGTGATTTTAGGGTCCGGATCCAGCGATTACCTGTGATTCTAGGGTTCGGATCCAGCGAGTACCTGTGTTTTTGATTCCGGAACCAAGTACATGAGTACTTCTAAATTTTTTGGTTCCGTTGGATTCGTTGGGTTCGCGATTCCAACAAGTACTCGAAGTACTCATGCAAATTGATACAAATTGCGCATTTTGGGGGAAGTTTGTACTGCAAATTGAATTTTTACATCTCTACTAGTTCTATGCGCCTGCTTATGCTTGGATCCCATACAGTAGATACGTACAATTCACTTCCCATACTTTCTGCCCGCTGCAAACATATTAGTACTTTACAGTCTATCCCATACAATTTAGCAAAGCTTTTGGTCCCTCCGGCAAGTGCCACAAGCAACGTATGTGAGTTTATAGCCCTCCGGCTCAAAAAAGACACTTGCCATCACAGGGAAACAGGTTCCGATGCAGTACCATTTTTCACATATGATGTGACAAGTAATGCCAAATGGCATATCGCA
Source organism: Tetraselmis chui (assembly GCA_026401115.1). Taxonomy (NCBI): domain Eukaryota; kingdom Viridiplantae; phylum Chlorophyta; class Chlorodendrophyceae; order Chlorodendrales; family Chlorodendraceae; genus Tetraselmis; species Tetraselmis chui. The sequence continues at coordinate 36,507 of JAPMLY010001889.1, read as the reverse complement.
TGGCCAGTGCGAGTCCACCAAATGAACATTAAATGCACAAAATATGGATGAAAACAGGTTTAAGACAACCATTTCTTACAGTTTATATAGACTTGTGACAACCATATTCCTCGCGCATACATAATTCAACAATTACATGAGACTAACAAGGCATCCTCTAGGCTATCTTCCTTGGTGTTCTTCTTGAACGCGTCATGCATTCGCCCCGCTTTGTTGAACAAACGCTCGCATGCAGCAGAGGTAGCAGGCATAGATAAGTACTGCCGCGCCATTAAAGCCAAGTCGGGGTACAGAGCTGCATGTGTTTTCCACCATGTCAACACACAAATGTCCTTGTCCGTTTCTTGGGGCAGCTCAAGGTAACGCTCTAAGTCATCCTTTTCCACGTGCTTGGCTATAGAGGGCGTCACACGCCCATTCAAATCCCCGGAAAGGAATGCAGTGAAAGACTTACTCTTCGACGACATCAATTGCTTGCCAAGCTCTGCAGCATTCATGCTTGGATAAGCACCGCCTTCTGCTCGCTCTCTTCCGGCTCTGTGCGCCACTGCTCTCCAAATTCCCTTCTTGCAGCCGCCAAAATTGTAGGCGCAGAGTCGGGACGAATGCCATTGAAGTCCAGATTCTTAAACCTGCACAATTCACATTTTTAGTTAACATAGCAAATGCACAAGTAAATTTGCATACACACACACACACACACACACACACACACACACACAGGAACACGTAGAGAGCATACAAAATAGGTACACAAACGAACACCACACACACATACACACACATTCAGAAGCAGATGCACATACAAGCCAACACACACACAAGCAGATAAACACAAACACATCCACAAGACACACACATGCATAAGACAAACACACACACAAACATAAACACACATGCATAAGACACACACACAAACACACATGCAGAAGTACATGCGCATACAAGCACGCACACACACACACACACACACATACAAGCACTCAATACAAATATGCATAAGCATATACACGCAAACACACACACACACACACACACACACACAAGGACGCTCAGATACAATCACATCTATTTATCAACATTCAATATTTTTATCAGGTATATAATAGAAACACATGTGCAAAATTTAAACACATGCACACACAACTATTACAAGGTACTCACCGAATGTCCAGCAATGTCGCAATCCCTATCTTGATGTGATCATTCTCCCTTATGTTCGTGAAAAAACGCCCAATGATTCCGGCCCGCAGACTCTCCCTTGCCTCCGCCATATGAGGCTCCATGTCCTTCGCTTCGATGGTGTACAAGTCCACATCCCTCCGCTCATCTTGCAGTGAAACGGGCCTGTGTGACGACAGCTGCTTTAACATAGTGCCTAACATAGGGTAAACAAGTGATATGGTTACATAGTCCCCCTGCAGCAAATTCACAACTTGAGCCACAGGCCACAACACAGTGCAACAATATGCTTAAAGACAAAGTAACCTTTTATGTGGGAAAGCAAAGAACAGAAAAGCATCACAGAACAGCGATAATATAGTGTCGACAAGCTCAACTGCAACGCTATTAATATGGCTTTGATAGAGCACATAAACAGAGACATAAACGTGCGGGCGGAGGCGGGGAGTGGGCGCCATGCGGCGCTACCGAACCGCGCAGTGCAACAATATGCTCAACGACAAAGTAACCTTTTACGTGGGAAAACAAAGAACAGAAAAGCATCACAGAACAACGATAACAAAGTGTCGACAAGCTCAACTGCAACGCTATTAATATGGCTTTGATAGAGCACATAAACAGAGACATAAATGTGCGGGCGGAGGCGGGGAGTGGGCGCCATGCGGCGCTACCGAACAGCGCAGTGCAACAATATGCTTACCGACAAAGTAACCTTTTACGTGGGAAAGCAAAGAACAAAAAAGCATCACAGAACAGCGATAACAAAGTGCCGACAAGCTCAACTGCAACGCTATTAATATGGCTTCGATAGAGCATAAACAAACATAAATATGCGGGCGGAGGCGGGGAGGGGGCGCCATGCGGCGCTACCGAACAGTATAGTGCGACAATATACTAAACGACAAAGTAACCTTTTACGTCGGAAAGCAAAGAATAGAAAAGCATCACATAACAGCGATAACAAAGTGTCGACAAGCTCAACTGCAACGCTATTACTATGGCTTCGATAGAGCAAATAAACAGACATAAATGTGCGGGCGGAGGCGGGGAGGGGGCGCCATGCGGCGCTACCGAACATCACAACGCAGCTAACTCGGGGGTGAGGACAAAGCGGAGGGGGGGGGGAACTCTTGCTTACCTCTTCAACTTTCTCTTGCTCGTTGTGAAAGTCTTCCAGCAGGGTGGACCAATAGGCTTGACGCCTTACGTTGAGCTCGGTTTTTGAAGTGGCGGCTAATTGTGATAGGACTGGATGTGGACGGGCAGGTTATGGTGGATTTCAAGCGCGTACGCACCGTTTAAATAGCCCTTGGGTGGGCTACAATCGATTCAAGGCTGCGGAATGACAGCAATCAGGGCTATTGAACCAATCCTAGACATACACCTCAGCAGATTTGCATTGCCAGATACCTCCCAAAAAAACAGCGTGTCACTTCGGGCAACCACAGATTCGTGAGATACTCGGAATCGTGAGTACTGATTGGGTATCACGATTCCACATCGTTTTGCGAGGATGAGGTACTCGCGATTACCGCGGATCCATTAAAGTACGATGAATACCGGATCCAACGATTACTTACAATAACTGGTACCGGAACCAACGATTACTTACAATAACTGGTACCGGAGCCAACGATTACTTACAATAACTGGTACCGGAACCAACGATTACCTACTGAACCTAGGGTTCGGACCCCGCGATTACCTGTGATTCTAGGGTTCGGACCCCGCGATTACCTACTGAACCTTGGGTTCGGACCCCGCGATTACCTACTGAACCTAGGGTTCGGACCCCGCGATTACCTGTGATTCTAGGGTCCGGACCCCGCGATTACCTGTGATTCTAGGGTCCGGACCCACGAGACCAAGTCCGAACCCGAGTAGTCTCGTGGATTCGCGGCTCCTTAGGATCCGGATCCAGTCCCTGGGCACCCACGCCTCCAAACCCCCTCAAAAAACCCCCCCAAAATACGGTTATGTGGAACACAGAGAAGTATGCAGCTTGGTATGAGCGCTTGAGCAATGCCCAAGCGTGGCGCTCAGAATGACGTGTGCAGTTCGGACAATTTCTCGGGAGTTTATGGGCTTAATTCGACAAACTCCACAGACAACACCCGCTTTAAGCTGAGGTCTAACCACCCCGGATGGCGGCTTACTGCTTGCTTCTCGGCTCTCCTACAACTGGGTGGTACTCGGGTATCGTCGTGCTTGACGTGGTGAGAGGGGAGCGTGTTCTTGACTAGCTTATTTATGCTTAACATAATGCATGTCCGGACTTTTGTGGAGGAGTGTACATTATATGACGTTGCATTTACTTGTTAGTCCATCCCATTCAAATTTGCATACATCAGAGGTCTTTCGTAGATATACCGTGAATACATGTGAAGCTGTAAACGTAGGTATTGCCATCATATCGACCATTGATCCCCGAGTCATATTACAGCTGTACTTACCTACGATGTTTGGTATGATAAACAATGTTGTGGCGAATGGAGTGTTGCATGGCTTATGGTTCGATTTTTCAACCAACTATGAGCATTACATCTAATATATTGAAGCAAAACCCAAAGTCGCCAATGTATTCGCTGCATGCCCGGCAATGGTGGGAGATCTCAAAAACCCTGCTGCGCCCTCAATATCTCAATCCAAATGCCACAGCAGTGGCACTATTGTCTTATCGTGGGAAGTAGCTTACGGGCACGTAGCAATGAAAAAAATGAATTACGACCATACGTACGTTATGCTCAATTGCTTATCAAGCGTTTAATTCATTGATCAAATTACAACGGCTCATTCCAGCAACGACAGTTTTTTGCAATACTTTTAGTCCTTATAGTCATGCGATGAGATTTTCACCGGCTCGCTCTTTTATACGCGCTGAGAAGGAACGTCTGAAAACATAACTATTCCCGAAAACATGCCCCGACGTTTGGGTTCCTATCCGCGACGCTTTGCAGGAGGGCAGTGCTGATACTGTGGCATGCCTTCCTGTTCCTCGGGCTGAGGTTTTTCCCTCTTTTTTCCTTTTTGCTTCGTGGTCTTCACTGCTTTTTCTTTTTAGAATTTTTTAATTTATAAATAAATATGCCCTGAAAAAACATTCCCCAATATCAAAATAAAATTGGCGTGACCGCGTTGTCCGCGTGTTGCGATATAGAAAATGCGACCCCGACTACCCGTACCGGTACGGGAACCGTATCTTCCGCTGTAAATGTCATCGCTATGTAAATGTATTCAGATAAAATGACGATATGTACATAGCAGCAGGGCGATATAAAGTCGCGAGTCGCTACACAACATGAAACCCGTACCGTACCGTACGCTTTCCCGGCGCCGGCAGCCATCACCGCCCATCTCATCAACGTAGCACAGCCGCAGCGGAAATTAAGCGCAGCGTACCGATATATATTCATGTGCCAATAAATCTAATAAGATTTTCCTGTGCTATCACATAGATATTTTACGCAAACAGGCCAGGATGTGGTCATGGCGGTGGATAAAGGGAGTCATCCCCGACCCGATCCAACAAAATAACAGTGGTTCACCTCTACGTGACCTGAGACGCCCTCACGACCACCCCAGTCCCTTCGCCACATAATTATTACCCTAAGATTTGATTTAAGGCCACGCACGTCTTGCCGCTCTTGAAATCTTACCGGTGGTTTGTCATGGCGATGGCCGCGGCTACACGACCCGGGTCCTCCCTCAAGCACCGTCTCATCGCGCTGGTCGGTTTGCTCGGTTTGTTTGGGGCAGCGCACGGTGAGGTGCAGGGTATGCAAGGTTGCGACTCAAACGTGCGTTGCGAAGAGCTCCAGGCAAATGGATTCACGTTCCAGTGCCGTATGTCAGGCCCCCCGTTATCTGAGGGCTCGACCCCGGTGGTGCTGCTACATGGCTTTCCCGAGTTTTCGGTATTCTGGCTGCCGCTAATGCAAAAGTGGGTCGACGATGGAGAGTCGATTCGTGCCGTGGCCTGCGACTTACGCGGTTACAGTCCCAAGGCCGCGCCGTCCAATTCAAGCAGCTACGTCTACGAGAAGCTGGTCACGGATGTTTACGCCATCGCAGACGCCGCCGGTTTTAACGACTTCCATCTCGTGGGCCACGATCACGGCGCCGGGCTTGGCTGGCTCACTGCCGCCACGGACGGCAGGGTGGACGGGCAACAGCGTGTAATCAGCTGGACAGGCATGTCTGTCCCACACCCTGACGCCCTGAGTGCGGTGCTATACGGCCCTGGCGCAATAGAAGCTCAAGTGGTACGACCGTATGACAACTCCCCACCCATCTTTTGTTGTGCTGTATGTATCATCACTGAACCTTTTTAAATTACCGCAGAGCTGCGCAAGCAATGCTGATTTATATTTTTCAGTACCTAGCGCATAGTACCTGTACAGTTAGCGATACCTGTCCGTAATATCGTTTTACTTCCGCCCTTAACCTTCAATTATATAAATTTGCGCCCTGCTCTGCGGATACTTTTTCATCGTGTTAATATGTTGTTTTCACCGCTTCGGGTAAAACGAAGCTATATATACGCCTATATTATGCCTGATACGGACGAAAACAAAACTTGCACACGAATGCACAATATATGATGTGACGAAATAATTCCGAACAAGCAAGAATTTGGTCATACGTAGTCCTTAGTTAGAGATTGAACAAATCGTGTTCAAATCAGCTCATCATCGATGATTTTTCTCTATCTCGTGTGAGCTCCTTAAACCCTAAACCATAAACCCTTGTAACCCTAAACCTGACACCCTTATGAGCTCCTTACACCCTAAACGGGAATGTGCTCGATAGGGTACTCGATATAAATAAAGGGGGAACCCGACAAAATGTTTGTGGTCGACATTGACATCACGCTTGCGGAATGATTAACAATCATATCATTCGTGTGATTACTGACATTGTAATAGATTTTATTGATTTATTTTCTGATATCATTGCGACTGCTAAATACCCGGGTGCCCACTTGTCGCTACACCCAGGTGGCCTCCAACTACTTCAACCAGTTTGCTTTAGAAGATTCAGCCACTCGAAACAAGAGCGCTCTTGCCGCGGTGATGAATAATGGTGGGTTCGACAGTCCCGAGGCGCTGCAGCCCGCGCTCTGGTGGTACAACGGCAGCGTCGGCCGATACATCGCCCGCCCCCCCGTCGTGAGTGAGCAGCTAACGGCGGAGTACTTGCCGGACGTCACCCTCGTAGCCGCCGTGCAGCGAGCCATCCCGCTACCAGTCGACCAAGGGGAGCCCACGTCTCGCGAAACGGGTGTTGTCGAGGGCGCCCCGACCCTGTTCATCTGTGGTGAGGCCGACCCATACCTTCTCTGCTCTGAGCCGTGGGCATTCCGTGAACAAGACGTCAGCAGCGGAAACTACTCGTACTACGGCGCTGCCTGTGCCCACGGACTCCTCTCCGTGGGGGATGACGCTTGTGACACCGAGGACGATGCGTTGGGAGTTATGGAAGCCATCACCGCTCACATCCTTCTCGCCAGTGCTGTCTCGACAGATGACCCCACTCCAACCCCAACCCCGACTACGTATATCAATCTCGACTCGGATTCATCTGAAGCTTCCGCTGCGTTATTAGCCCACTCGATCGCAGGACGCGTCCTTGTATATTCTGTATCTATCACCGTGATGGCCGTTACGACCTTCTTCGCTGGTCACGGGCTGTGAATTGTCGAAGTGGTACATTTCGCGTGCCATCGTCGCGTGTGTCGCGTGTGAGGGGCGGGTATTAGTCAGTGAACGAGTGGACACACATATTTAACCAGCTTAGGTTGCGACCTGCAGGTACTGCTGTATTATCGCTATCTGTTGAGCAAGCTGACACAGTAAAAAAACCGCCTGTAATTATATCGAGATTCAAACTGATGCCACTCAATAACTCATGGTGCCAATACCTGCGCAAACTCGACGTAGCGCACGCGAGGAACGCGTGTGAGAACCGGGCATGATGTAACGCTTGAAAAACAGCGACGATGCTCATAGCAGAACCCCGATGCTCGCGGCACAGTTCAGTTTTTGATAGTAGTTGTGGCGGTAAGCACACACTTCCCATCAAGTCCGTTACTAGCGGCACGCATTTAAATACCCGCCACGCACTGCCGCGATGGCCATGTAACTCGATTGGGGGGTAGAGTAATGACTTTCGAACAACACACCACGGCGCGTTGTTCACTGACGTGAGCACCATTATCGGCACGCCCCAATTATTGTGGTCGCACACATTGGATTTGCGGCCCATATTTTAGGCCGAAATTCGTGCATGTGCAAGATTTTGCACGCCTCTATGCGTGGCTCGGTACACGTAATGTCGCGACAAGCCGGGAGACTACTCGACACTAGGTTCTCATCATGTTTGCACACTTGCACGAATATCCGCCGAGTGTGTTGCGCCCGGCCGTCTACTGAGCGGCGACACCGAGAGTAGCAAGTCTTGTGCACTAGGCTTTCTTGCCACATGCCCGGAAATAGGGCTAGGGACCTATTGGGCTTGAGGGGCGGTTGACTTGGAGTGTAAGCACCCTAGCGCGCACGTATTGTGGCCTTTGAAGCTTGCGCCTCGCCGGGCGTGAAAAATGGCGGGGAGTTCAAAGTACCCTAGCACATGCCTTTATTTGACTTGTGGAAAATGGCGCGTCACCATGCCATCATGATGGGGCATGCAATGGGCAACGCCGTGAATAAACAAAACATAGAGCGCTGATTGTTGAGCGTATTGGCGGAGCGGGTGTGCGGGTACCACATGTCCGAGGGTTGCTAGCCACGCACGAATGTGGCAGATTTTGAAACCCTAAGAACTTGAGTTGGCTATACGAGGGCCTGGATGACATCGGACGGCGGATTTGGCGCGAAAACCGGCTGGTGGGCGTAACAAGAGTTGACAAATTACAATTCCTTGGGGGAAGGGCTTCCACTTACAACTCAGTTTGCTCAAATCGGACACCGTCTAGAAAAGATAGGTTTCTTTAAGCCTCCCAAGATGTGGGTTTCCGGCCCCAATCCCACCCACGTCAAACATCTTAACGGCACACGCCATCACACCCGCATGCTTCCATGCTTGCGGACAGCTTGCTGCTAGGATCATAAAAACCGCATGTTGTGTCGCCGATTTCGGGAGTATTCATGAGCCAAAGTGTGGAAAATCCGAATTCCGGGGCGCCCGAATCAGGGTATGCCTCGAAACCGGGGTTGGGCGCAAACCCTAATACGTCAAATCGTAGCCGTGACGAGCCCCATTTGTGCCCCGCCTCCCTCTTTACATCACCGTCAACACAAGTTTCGGTTCGCCTCTTCAACGAGCTAAAGTACAATTAAACCCTACAAATCCTACATGATATACACCCGCCCTACGCGAAAGGCCATATTTCACAAGTAACGGACTTTATGGGAAGAGTGTAGTGAAACCATAGTCGGGCGGACTTCTCCACCATGGAAGGGGCACTAGCGAGAGGCATGGTAGAGGCGCCCCTCGTGGTAAGCTCCGTGCTCGCCTCCGTGACCACCATATCGGGCTTAGCTAAGTGGCACTCCAAAGGACACGCCGGCACCTCGCAATCTCGGTAATTCTCCCGCTCCGATTTCACGTGCGACCACTACTCTAAAAAAGTCCCGACATGCATTATGTTAAGCACAAGCTAGTCAAGAACACGCTCCCCTCTCACCACGTCAAGCACGACGATACCCGAGTACCACCCAATTGTAGGACAGCCGAGAAGCAAGCGGTAAGCCGTCATCCGGGTGACGGTTAGACCTCAGCTTAAAGCGGGTGTTGTCGGTAGAGTTTGTCGAAATAAATTCCCATAAATTCCCAGGAAATTGTCTGAACTACACACGTCATTCTGAGCCGCCACGCATGGGCATTGCTCAAGCGCTCATACCAAACTGCATATCACTCTGTGTTCCACCTGACCGTATTTTGAGGGGCTTGTTGGAGGGGGGTTGGAGGCGTAGGTGCCGGGATCAATGCGCGAGGTTTAGTTTGCGGGTGTGTGAATAGAGCACGGAAGTTCACGCCGCTGGCACGGGTGATGTTTTTGGAAAGCAAGCGAATAAAAATGCACATGACGCAGGCTTGGATAAACACTACAAGTTGTAAACATGCGAGGGCGATTGGCTTAGGGGAGGGGCGAGGTCCAACTAGGCCGTTAGGGACGCATCACGTTGACGGTGGTGTTTGGAATGCTTGGGTATGTGCTTGTGCCATCCACACCCGCCCAACGCGTTGCACGCGTCGGGAGTTATGCTCGGAAGTCAATAGGAATGAAGAATTGATAAACATGTGTCGACAAACCCCGCACAAATCGCCTCATGAGGTGAGCCGAATTCGATGGGTGTTGCTTAGCATTGCGGCTCAGCTTTGCCGGAATAATTCATAACAAACCGAGTTGTGGGGGTTTGAACTACAGATTATTATATTTGTTCGACGCGTATTGAAAAGACGCGTCCAACGGTACCTGTTACAAAACGTTTTGACAATATTTGAGTAAGTCATGATCGTTTGATCATTGTGGCCGAAAGCGGCTTGCCCTTGGGTTGTGCGCATATCGGTGGTAAGCCTACATACGCGATTTCGTGCGTTTCCCCCACAGCGGCCTGCCCAACACCTCCTCCCTTCGTCGCCTATACAGTTTTTTGCGCGATCGTCGCATCAACATTCATATTGCGGCGTTGTGCGCCCGTTACTCTTTTCGTCTAACCAAACGAAAAGTTAGACGTTGGTTTGAAAGAGCGTGCCGCACGGGTGCGGGCGCGATAACCCTAAGTACATAAGCCCGGCAGTGCTCGAATTCGCCCCTCGTAATTGTCGGCGCATTCTATTTTGCGCGCAAAAGCATTGCCTTGGATTTCAGGAGATTTGTCAATAAAATCGACGCATGGTTACATTTTTTACTTGTGAAGGTGCAAAATCTTGTCCGGACTTTTGTGGAGGAGTGTACACTATCTGCGAAGATACCCGCCTCCGCATCGAATCGTCAGCACGTTCTACTTCGGAATTGACAAAAAGCAACGAGCGTATTATCGCTAGCTCACGCGGCGCCTTTTTGTGCTGCTTCATGGCACGCCTTGCTCCAATCTTCATAATGCCTTGTGGAGGGTGGTGAAGTTGTTGTTGCATGTCTCCCCGCTCCGAGGGCTTAGGCTTTTGTGCATATTTTTTCCCCTTTTTCGTTAGGGGATTCCACTACTTTCTTTGGATAGTCGACTGCCAGCGAGCACCCTCTCCGGCGCAGCTCCTCGGATGGCCGCCGCTATCTCCAACGCCCACCGCTAACTCAGATCTGCATGTACCCTCCTCGCCGCCAAAAGCCGCAAGAGATATAGGTACCACACGTGGACAAGAGAGCACCGGAGGAGTATCAAGCCTCGAAAAAAAATATCGGACTAGCCGAGCGGGAGATCTTGACGCTTGTGTGCACATAACATTTTGAAAAGCCCTCCGTGCCGAGGCTTCCCAAGAGTTGATGATCCGTAGACCGCAGCCGCCATTATTCACCCCGCCTAGCCCCCAACCGTGCCATGCTTGGCACGGGTATACGCCTACCGCGAGGAGGTGGGGGAGGGGTACCCTCGGGCCGGCGAGCGCACCCACCTCTGGGACCGCCGCCGATGCGCCGCCGGAGGGCGCCCTAGTACTTAAGCTGTTGAAATAAACGATTATTGCCACACCCTTTTTCTACTTAGTCAATATGTATGGGTGTGTGCGTCATGGTGTACCATGCCAAACGCAAGTATAAAATTGACAGGGGGTGGGGTATATTTTTAAAATCACGACCATATAATTGCATGCACCATCACTTCAACTCAACCATACGGTGGCTTTAGCCACACCTTTATGTAGCATTCGAAAGTGCTATGATGTTGTTGAGTTGCCAACGGTCCATGTCATTTGTCGCATTTGTTGACTTAATTTTGCCCTAATGTGCAAGGCTGCCTCACTATATCGGAAGTCTTCAACTTCTCCTTGCAGTTAGTTTAGGGTCTTGATTTTAATACTATACCATAAATTTAGACCCTAAATCCTAAATATGGTCGTGTCCGTCTAACTTTAGGATGCACATGCAGAGTTGAAATACAAACACAAAATAACCCCCCATCTTGAAGTACCTACATAAAGATTGTCATTAAGTACGGAAGACATGGTTGTTATTGTACTTGACTGATTTAGAAATATGATAGTATATTGTTGCAATGATTGCTCAAACTAAATGTGATGATATTCAAACAGACACAAGTCAACTAAACAAGTCCAACAGCCCAATCCCCAAGGGGACGCGCAGTTTCTGCTATGAGAGCGTCGACACAACCCTCCTCGATTTCTTAGGCAACGACAGAGCCCCGCAAGGGCTGTGTCATTATATTGTCCCTAAACATTATAACAAAATACGGTTATGCACATGAAAATAATAATGTGCTCTTAACTGTGAGACAACAAGCTTTGTAATTCATTCCTTGTTTCCCTCAGTCTCAATCGTCTCACCCTCTACCTGCATCACACACACACACACACACACACACACACACACACACACACACACACACACACACACATCACACACACACACACACACACACACACACACACACACACACACACACACACACACACACACACACACACACACACACACACACACACACGCATGCACGCGCGCGCGTGCCTTGCATCAATATCTATTCTTGACAGGTTATGGGCACTCCTTAATATGACTACATCCATTGCCCCGACTTGGTAGTGTGCGTGTTACGTAGAGCTTCATTTTCGTCCCTCTCTATGGAATCGCCTTTGCACTCTAAGCTGGGTGAAAGTTTTAGACTTAGCTCTACTCGTGTCGCCTTCGACACTCTGCCGTCGACAACCCTCGACTCGTTCATCCTTAAGCAACATAGTGGTGTCGCCCATACCGGCCTACACCCTCCAGCTCCCCATGCTGTGTCTAACCTCCCCTCTCGTGCAGGGACTGGATCCGCCATTTTTTTGTTGGGTTCGGATCCATGAGTACTTGATTTTTTAGGATCCGGAACTAGTGGGTACCTCTAAAAAAGGGATTCGGATCCCGCGATTACCTGTGATTCTAGGGTTCGGATCCCGCGATTACCTATGATTCTAGGGTTCGGACCCCGCGATTACCTATGATTCTAGGGTCCGGATCCCGCGATTACCTGTGATTCTAGGATTCGGATCCAGCGATTACCTGTGATTCTAGGGTTCGGATCCAGCGAGTACCTATGTTTTCGGTTCCGGAACCGAGTACATGAGTACTTCTAAATTTTTGGTTCCGTTGGATTCGTTGGGTTCGTGATTCCAACAAGTACTCGAAGTACTCATGCAAATTGATGCAAATTGCGCATTTTTGGGGAAATTTGTACTGCAAACTCAATTTTTACATCCCTACTAGTTCTATGCGCATGCTCATGCTTGGATCCCATACAGTAGGTTTTGAGTGAGGTATCCCGAACACCCTATCTGAATTCCCAACAAGCTCCTCTTCTGTACGTTGGATAGCCGTTGATGACAAGCTTTTCCCTGATCTAGACGGTCTACCTCTTCCCGCTTGCCCCGCCATTGTTGCTAACTATGATAGGAGTTGGATGTGGACGGGCAGATTATGGTGGATTTCAAGCGCGTACGCACCGTTTAACTCCCCCTTCTGTGGGCTACAATCGATTCAAGGCTGCGGAATGACAACAATCAGGGCTATTGAACCAATCTTAGACATACATCTTAGCAGATTTGCATTGCCAAATACCTCCCCAAAAAACAGCGTGTCACTTCGGGCCACCATAGAATCGTGAGATACTCGGAATCGTGACTACTGATTGGGTATCGCGATTCCACATCGTTTTGCGAGGATGAGGTACTCGCGATTACCGCGGATCCATTAAAGTACGATGAATACCGGATCCAAAGATTACTTACAATAACTGGTACCGGATCCTACGATTACTTACAATAACTGGTATGGGATCCAACGATTACTTACAATAACTGGTACCGGATCCAGCGATTACCTGTGATTCTAGGGTTCGGATCCCGCGATTACCTACCGAACCTAGGGTTCGGGTCCAGCGATTACCTGTGATTCTAGGGTCCGGATCCCGCGATTACCTGTGATTCTAGGGTCCGGACCCACGAGACCGAGTCCGAACCCGAGTAGTCTCGGGGATTCGCGGAGCCGTAGGATCCGGATCCAGTCCCTGCTCTCGTGCTTACCTCCCTCCCTAACTAGAATTCTTGCTATAACATTCATCACAAGAGAGCCCCTACTCCTACAACGGCATAGTATGCTCCTCCTCCATTGCCGCCCTGTACTTGTGCAACCATCACAACGCCTCCACCATGTGCTTCCGCACTCACGCGCTGCTTCCGCGGGTCGACCCCACCAGTCCTAGTGATCCCTTCAAGATTAATTCTCTTTGTCACGTTAGTGACGAGCACAATCATGTAGCGATACATTACATTATGACTTTGTACAACTAGACGTTACTAATCTAATTTGTGACGAGTATAGTCATGCAACATTACATTGCAAGACATTGTACATGTCCTCCTTACTGAAGCTAATAATTCGAGCTTGTCCATCGGAAGGACGTACATCGTGGGTACGTCGCTACTCCAATTTAAATGGGTAGTGATGCACACTGTACAACAAGTACCTTCCGGTACGTACATGTACGCACACTAAATCTAACTAGCTAGACGACGCGTTGGACTAGGTTCCCAATGCTATACGAAATTCCAAATGATGGATGAGCCGCGTCGCTTGTCTGTTGACAACGGTTAGAGAGCCCTAGCACATGGTACGAGGACCAAGCGAGAGCACGTGCAAGCTAGCTAGGCTGGAGCTATTTAAGCCTATTGCAATAGAGGGTGGCGACAATTGTTTTTAAAGAATTTCTTTGTTTTATTAGAATATATTGTCAAACAGAGGCGCCCGCCGGCGGCGCAACGGCGGCGGCCCCGGAGGCACCTACCTCTACCTCCACGCGGTGGGCGCTGGTAACCCCATAGCCGTGCCATGCTTGGCACGATAGGGGGCTGAACGAGGTACTGACAATTGCGATCCGCGGGATCATCAATTGTCGGGAAGCCATGTACGGAGGGTTTCGGAAAAGCATAATATCCGTACACCAACACATGGATATCCGGCTCGGTCTGTCCGATATGTTTTTTTCAACGACTACATACTCACGGATACTCTCCCGTCCTGACGGGAACGAGGTCTGCGGAATGTTTTTTGGCGAAGAAGGGTACGGACGGATCAACAGTGGGACGAGGGTGTTGGAGCTGGCGGCGGACAGCTGGAAAGCAGCGCTAGGGCACGGCGCTCGCTAGTTGTCGTCAGCCATGTGAGCATTAAGTCTCCCCTGGGGGCGAGACCCGAAGCTACGCAGGACGGAGGTGGGTCGCAGCCGGAGGAGCGGCACGGTCTGGCGGCGGCGGTCCTTAGGATCACCCGCCGCCGGAGAAACCCGGTACGAGGGGTTTTTGGGGACATATACATGTATCCACCATCTTTTGAGGAACGGCGACTCGATCCATGTGCTATTCCAACCCCTCCCCTAGTCGGTACCCGGTTGTCGACAGGCTGCCTCAAGCAGTGTGACTAGGGTTATCGTAACGGCACACTGCACGCAAAGGCGGCCCCCTAACAACGTAAACCACCGGGGGAGGGTACGGACGGCACAGCGCGATCAAGGAGGTGGTGGAAACAGACGGCGAATGGACAAGGGACATGAAAAAATCTGGCTCGGGGGCAGGAGAGCCAACCGGACACCGTCTACGGCCTAGCTATTTTCTCTTCCCGGCTCCCGCATGAGTAGAGAAGGCTAAGCTAGGTGGCGAGTTGCGCCGGGAGAAGCGACTAATATCTCTGACGGGGATGTGCAAGGATCGAGTCGGGACCGTCGACGACCTTAGCGAGAGGGTTCTTTACCTGCCGTTCCCCCCAGCTCCGGCACGACACAGTAAAGAGTAAAACAATTTGTTCATCTCTTCCTCCATACGCATTTCCACATGTAGAGAGCATAAGCAAGCAAATGTAACAAAATTGTGCATGTATAGTTAGGTCTCCGTAGGCCAAATGTCACAAATTCGTGTTTTTCCAATGGAAAGACGTACCACGTGGTTACGTCGCTGTTGCGTATACGCACACTGAATCTAACTAGCTAGATGACTCGCTAGTATTATTTCCCGAGATAGACAAGCCACGTGGCTAGTCTATTCAGAATGTTACGAGAACCCTAGCACCTAGCATGAGGACCAAGAAAGAGCATGTGCAAGCTAGCTAGGCTTGAGCTATCTAAGCCTAGTGCATTCGAGGGAGGTGATAGAACCTTTTGACATATCCTTTGTCCGATTATATCATATTGTTAAGTAGTAAACAGTGAAACATCTTCTCATCTCTCTCTCCACCGTCACTAATTACACATAAACCAGCAACATTAAGCAAGAATAGATTTGTGTCTACAGTTAGCTCTTAGAAGGCTACTCGCCACACGATGATCTTGAGCTTCTTGTTGAGTGGCGTGCGTCCACTCGTGGGGGATGCTTTTTTCATACATAAACACACACACTCTCACACACACACACACACACACACACACACACACACACACAAGAGAGAGAGAGAGAGAGAGAGAGAGAGAGAGAGAGAGAGAGAGAGAGAGAGAGAGAGAGCGAGAGAGAGAGAGAGAGAGAGAGAGAGAGAGAGAGAGAGCGAGAGGGAGAAAGAGAGACACATACATACAGACAGCCCGACACACACACACATACACACATTTTCTCTCACTTTATTTTTGTAATAAGGAATTATGCCCCTGTTCCCATCGTAGCAATAGTCCAAGATGCGTCCCAATATAGCATATGTAGCTTAATATATATATCCTATACTTAATAATACGTGATCCTCTCCATCGTCACTCTTGCCCTTTTGTTTCCCCTCCCTTTTTCCCTGTCCGTGCTCGTGTTTTATAGCTCTGTGTTTTGTGCTATGGGAATTTATAGCCGACGCCCGTCACGTGTTGTTCTTCATTGCCATTTTTTAAACTAATATATCATATAGCTACAGCTTTACATCTCATCTTTCGCGGATGGTTTCGCGGATGGTGACATAGTTCAATCTGCTAGGTTTGTGCACAATGTAGTGCTTTCCTTTTGCCGTGCTTTGGATTCCGTGATCCTCTTGTCGCTCTTGCCTTTTTGTTTCCCCTTACATAGTTCATCTAAGTTCATATATCGCTACACCACCTAATCGCTACTTTTTTCAAAAGAAAAAATATCGTATTGCCTCGGGCTTAGGTTTTTTCCTCCTTTTTTTTTTTTTGCTTGTTGGCCTCCACTGCTTTTTTTTGTAAGAATTTTTTGTATTTCTAGTATCGAAGCCAATGAACGTGATGATCCTGGGATACACACATGACAGAGATTTTCTAGCAAACACATGTAAAAGGATGCCACGTATAGGTGTATGAGCTGGCCTTCCGAATACTACCTAAGTACTTGAACGGGAAAATGCTTAATCCTAAATATTTTTGTAATAACAAGCGCTCGCACCTGCCCATCCATGTCGTCGCGACTCTCGCACCCTCCGCCATCACTCCACCACAGGCCCTACACGTCGGTACCCCGACGCCCGTCTACATTGCGTACCGTGGCGGACTGCGGCCATTCCACTGCCTCGACTGGCTGTAGTCAGGCCCTTAAACAAGCTGGAACTGGGGTCCCGCCCCTTCTTCACGGCGACTTCACACAATCTCCGACGCCGTCACCATAATAGTTGCGGCCCATGGCTCGCGAGCCGCCTGCGAAGCGGCGTCGCGGAGTGGTCGAGGGAAGGTCGACCGATGCGACGGACGCTGGTCCCTCCGCGGCCGAGGTCTCTGGAGGTTGGGACGGCCCGGCGAGCGGCGATCCGGCTCGTCCCGAGCATCATCACGAGGAAGAGGAGGAGCTGCCAGAGGAGGGTCTGCCGTGTGACACCTCTGTGGCTATAACGCTGCTGTCCTCCGATTTTCGAAGTTGGTCTCCGCAGGCATCACGCCCCCCTCTTGCCCCCATAACTGCCTTCCTCGCGCCGTTACCGCCGCGTAGGCTTTGTTACCATGGACTTACTAGTCCCCATGTCCCGCAGTTTCCGTGGCCACTGGTGCTCAAGTCGCAACTATACAGTATTGTCGCTGACCACACTATCGTAGACCGCGAACTCGATGACCTCAGGCAAGCATCAAGCGCCAAAACCCCTAAATTTTCGCGTATACAACACTCAAACGGAAACACACACATTCACACACAGGCGCGCGCCCACACATAGTCACACACACACACACACACACACACACACACACACACACACACACACACACACACACACACACAGTCGCATACACACACTCCGTCCTCTTTTATTTCTCCAGCGAGGTACTGAACTGCCTATACCTTGCTTCGACACTAGACGAAATCACCGGATCCGGCTTTTCAAACTCCCAGTCGCCGTGGACGACTATGCCGTTTTGCCAACGGAGGAGTATCGTCGTCTCATACTTTCAGTCAAAGAAACCAAAGTAGTACGAACCGCCCCGCCTCCCCCAAGACAAACACACACACACATATGCACGCGCGCCTGCACACAAACGCTCGAGAGCGCTGTCTATCCACAGTTGTTGCTATCACATGACATGCAGTAGCTCGCGGATTGGTGTGTCGAGTAGGCGGAGGGTACCAACGTTAGGGTGGCCGCTGTGCTGGACTGGTTTGTGGAACGCGTGCTGCCGCGCTGCGCGGAGGTCAGTATTGCGCACAACCAACTCGTGGACCTCCTGGCGGCCGGCCACCGTGCGCACTCATCGATGGGCGAGGCCATGACGGAGCAGCAGATGGCGTTGCTGCTCAAGGTGGGTTGCATCACGAGACAGCAGCGCGCGCCGGGTAGTGCGGAAGCGTTCTGGTTTGCCGTGCCAAACGCGGGAGCGGTATTGAAAGAACTTAGGGCTGGGCGACAGGTTTGAACCCTACTCTACTCACAACACCCCCCCTCCCCCCCCCCCCATTGACACACACAGCCGCACACGCAGAGACACACCCACAAACGGACACACACAGACACACACACGCACGCACGCACATCCACCCATGCATCACCTCATGCCCAACATACACACACCGGTAAGCAGGACATCCATGTTGTGAGGGGCAAGAGTGGGTGTTCTAATGAGGGCTAATGTGTTGAAAGGAGCTGCTAGCCATGCTTCGCAAACGGCAGTATTCGGAAATTCTGGAGCGCGAGTTGGAGCGGAAAAAGTTGCGGGGCTCCACCCTCGGCATGCGGTTTCACATTCGTGACCTCGCGGGTGGGGGCGCGTTGAAGCGCGTACAGACCACCAGTGGTGCGCTTCTGAAGCATATACGCAAATTCTAGCAAGTGTGACATCCAATTCTGAACAGAATTCATTAAAAAATGCTCAAAACAAAACGAACAGAAGCAAACAGTGGATTGAAAAGTTGTTGCGCCGAGGGGGGGCGGGCACTCCACAGAACTCGTCAACATAAAAAGCTTTATGAGCCTGGGAGAGGGGAATGCATCACTTGATTTTATAACGGATGAGGTATGTGCTGGCAGGATCATCGCCGAAGAGCACGCTCTCGACGTCTCCCCCCTTCGCCTTGATCTTCCGGAACTCGTCCATGATAGGGTCCGGGAGGACATAGGTCGAGGTCCAGCTGCCGTTCTGTGGAAAGGACACAAACACAGACGTGCTGAGCTGTAGATCAGAGAGCTGGACAGTGAGAGGGGTAGAATGCAGGAAATGGTTCGTAGACTCACCCGATTCTCAATTCGCACAAACCAGTATTTGTTGTTGGGACCGCCCAGGGCGAGATGGGTCACCTGGCGGGGCAGCATGTGTGCATTCGCGTGAGTAAAGATTTCGCGCTGGCAAATCGGCGGTGCAAGGGTCATACTCTGTTGCAACGTTTCTAGTTTGGTTCGACATGAACTATGGGAAGTACTGAAACAAGGATGAGGTGAAGCGGTGTGGGTACAACACAGGTAAAACCACCGCATGCAGCACTCTGTGTACCTGACTGCGGAAGCGCATCCGCAAGTGAATACCAAGAGACAACATGGAAGCAAACGATATCATTATTCCAATTCAGACACGCTAATGTGTGTATATAGAATGCTTAAAGGCGCATGCAACCCTGAGAATATTTTGAACTATATTGATTGAAATATATTTCATCAGAAAACAGATGTCAATTTGACAAGTAAGTGTTGATAAGTGCATGTTTTGATAAAAGGGACGCAGGAGCAGAGATGAAGCCTGCGACCACAGACGCCACTGGCAGCTTCTCTACACTCACCTTTCCTTCTGCTGCTTGTACCTTTGCGGACAACTTGTCTGCAAGCCCGCACCACCTCGCGCTTCCGCTGTCGTACTGGATGAAATATGTGGAATTCGCACCAAACACCACAAAATCCACATCCTCCGCATGCAGCGCCTCCTTGAATTTCGCGGTCGCGTTCATGTTGCCACTGATGCTACTCCGCGACTTCATCATCCTTCCATTGGACACCGACGCAAAGAAGCTATCGTTGGGACCGAGGCACACATACGAGAGCTCCCAGTCCGCGTTCTCCTTCAGGAACTTGTCCAGCTCCTGCGGCACGTCGAAGTAGCCGGCCGTTGTCAAGTTGTGAGACGAGTGCTGCGAGTGGAACCTACCGATGTAGCCCCGCCCAATCGCAAAGGTCTGTGACGGCACAAGCCCAGCGCTCTGCAAGTGCCCTGCGGCCGCTGGCGCCAGGGACGATACGTATCCGAATGCACCCTCAGTCGCGGGCATCGACGGGGAAGGCGTCGTAGACAGCTTCGCTGCTCCCCCAAAGTTGCCTTTTGCAGGAGGTGGCGTCGCCGGGTTTGAGTCCTGTCTGTCCACACTGCTTGACGGCCAGTGCTGCGCCTTACACTTGGTGTACGCCATAAGCTGCGCGGCCGTGGGATCGACACCCAGCATGTCGTTGAGGGTGAGGCTGCGAAGGGAGGTGTAGGAGGTGAACCCCTTACCCCGGAGGCTCAGTATCTGTATGGATGACAGCCCCATCTGGTCGCGCAGCAGGTGGTCTGCCTTCGAGTCGATGATTACGCCAGCTACTTTACTTGACGCACCACTGCCCGCTGAGCCACCGCTCCCCTGCTCCGCCTTTTTCCTTGGCTTGGGCAAAGGCACCGTGCAAAACTGTGTCGTATCGCTGGGGTCATCGACATCGACGGCATCACCCGCTGGGAAGGTGTGATGCTTTCTCGCTGGCATTGTATTATCGTCTTCGCCTGAGTTGCCCGAAAGGGCGCCGCCACTGCGCTGCTTCGGCCAGCGCAGCGCCTGCTCCTCTTGGAACGCCCGCAGCTGCGGCCCCAGCGCACCCACCTCCTTCAAGTCCTCCTCCCGCATCTGCTTCAGTAGATTGTAACTCTTGTACCCCTTTTCGAATAGCCCGCGCATCTGGTCGGAGCTCAGGCCCAACTCTCCCGACAGAAAGGCATCAGCATTGGCGTCGATAACAATGGTAGAAGCAGCAGCTGAGGAGGAATCATTCTCCTTACCCGTCTTATTGTGCTCCTCACACCCGTCCTCCTTCGTCACCTCCTCCCCCTTCTGCTTGTCCCTCGCCACCTTCGTCTCCTTCTCTTTCTCCCCCTCCTCCTCCTTCCCTATCGTGTGTCCCTCATTTCCTTCCTTCTTCTCCTCCCACTCCCTTCCCTTCTCCTTGCCGCTGCCACCCGGGATGGCCTCCAACGTGTCGTTGTCAACTTGCCCCACCTCCCCACCCTCAGGGCTGTCTTGTAGTTGGACCGATCCAAGGGGTCCATTAGTGACGGCCTCCCTCCTTCGCGGGGTCTCTACCCTGCTGTTACAGTGGTCTAGCCTGAGGCGATTCACCTGCTTGACCAGCTCCGCGGCGGAGGGGCGCTCAGTGGGGTCGTCACTGAGACATGCGTTGATAAGGTTCCGCAGCTCCGTGGGGCACTCTGGCGGGAACTCCCGCTGCTTGATATTACGCGCCCCACACAGCAGGACCAGCTGCTTCAGGATGACCCCAAAGCTGTAGATGTCGATCTTGGCGGTGCCGCGCTCCTGCCTGAGCACCTCTGGCGCGCTGAAATCAGGGGAGAAGGCCTGCATCGCGGACATCTCCTCATCCCGGTTCAGCTTGGACAGCCCAAAGTCCGCCACCTTTGCGGTTAACGTCTCCGTTAGCAGAACGTTCTGGGGCTTGAGGTCGCCGTGCACCACGGGGATGGGGAGGGT
>JAPMLY010001889.1:0-10000 GCA_026401115.1 Tetraselmis chui | reverse complement strand
CGACTACCATCTCGAAAGGGAAACTGCGGGGCCGCCAGAGAAAATCAAACCGCGTCGGGCACGACGGCGGGCACCCGGAGGGCTTTCCAGTGTTGCGCTATATACTATCGAGCAATGTGCGCCACGTCGCCTTGAAAAAGTCATGCTGAGCTATCTGTACGTAGTGAAGCAGCATATGCTGAGCCTGCTGGGCTCACTGTAACAGTATTGCTGATGCTGGGAGACCACTGATCCTGAATAATGGGAATAGCACTAAATTCTATAGAGTCAATGTTCTGACGAATATAAATGGCCAACTCACTCTTGAAACAGAGATAGGTGCCAGCCCACACTTAGGGCCAAACCCACTCACTTAAGGCATTGAGGCCCTCCCCATAGGCCCTAAGGACATGCTGATGTGGTATTGGGTTAGGTCTAGCGAGGTTCGACAGCCCTTCATAGCGCCCAAAATGGTGCGGTTGAGCTGAAAGTAGCACATCGCTTGATCCCGCATCTCACGCACCTTCCGCCATCGGACTCACCTGGCGGCCTCGAGCGTTACATATGCCCCATACGCTACCGTCACTTCACGGACATACTTTCATATGAACATTTTGCAAGTTTCTAGTGTCGCCACCGACTTTTAACCGCAAGGAGTGAAATAACGCAAGATTTTAGTCGACGACGCGCGTTGCCATGTGCAATGCGCCGATTCGCTTATCCATTGTATGAATTTTTTTTCGAACCAATGACAAGCCCCGCCTCACTTCCCGCGCTCTATTCGCCTTGTCATTCGCACCTGTGCATGTAACCTAGCAAGTGAATATGCTACGGAAAAGAATGAGCGGAATTTGGCGGCGCTAGCTAGTTCATGTGCCGGCTCGTAATTCGGCGCAATATGCCGCTACTCAAAGCAGTTTCCGCCCCGGTCGTAAAAGGGGTCCCATGTGGGTAGTACCTTACGGCGAAGGGGTTTGGTGCTGGTGGATAGACTCCTACCGAGCCGTGTGCGGCCGGGGAAGGTCATTTCGGTACATCGGGCTATAACAAGTCCGAATCGCGGGACTTTGACAAAATGTTTTTAGCTCACGTTGAGCCTACCCGACTTTCGGCCCTTATCATATGGTGAGGAACCATTACAAGCTCAATTTGTTTAGGTTACCTTGCCCCTTTCGACCTAAAGAGCCGGATAAGCAAGAATCCCATGGTGTTGCCATGTCTTGGCCGAAGACTCATAGGTCCTTGTGACTCAACGTCAGCTCCTACTTGATATGGTTCCTAGGACCTGCGGAGCAAGGTGACATGGGAATCGCATAAAAACGGGGAGTTTTATTCGTGTAGTGGATGGAAGCATTACAAACTAGCTAGTGATGTACTGCACACTCGAACGACGGAGCGCCAAAAAGTCCGCTTTTCGAGGCGCGTAACACCATGCCTTCTTAAGGCGGCGACATGTGGGTCGGTCATAATTCTCTCAAGTAACATTGAGTGGCAATGTTACCTTCCCCCCTTCCCCTTTAGAGTCGGATATGCATGTTGCCCCTTTTGCCGGCTACTCCTGCCATGATTGCTATGTCTAACGATTTCGCTGCCCCCTCTCCGGCCACACCACATGTACTACTCGGTTCGTACCCGTCGGTCTTTTCGAACGCGTGCTGGATGCCGGGGGGGCGCTTTTGTACGCTCGATTGCGCGCGGCGGCAATTTGGGAGGCAACGCCTTCACACACGACAATTGTTAGCCACCCTACCCACATGGACTCCGTCGTACTGCGCGTATGGCGCCAGGGAGTGGATTCGACGTTATTTTTGGGAATTCGAGTCCTTCGAATCTATTTTTTTCATACCCGACATGTCCCAAACCTATATTTCTCGTGAATTAAATAGAGAATTGTTGAATCGTTAGGTGAGACGAGTGAAATCTCTAACGCGCGTGTCCCGGTCTATTGAGATACTTTGAGAGACAGACATCCACTTCAATGGAAACCTCCCACCCACACTCGCGAATGAATATGAGTCATACAATTGACTCAGGCGAGTCTCGGCCGAATTTCCGAGTTCGTGTGCATAGTGAGCCACTCTGCAAGTGTGTGACACGAATGCATGGTGAGATACAAAGTGAGACACTATGTACTGGAATAAAATCAATTACAGTCGGATGATTCTCATTTTAGCAAATCCAATTCTATCCCATACAACTTGGCAAAACCCTCCGTCGCACAGTGCCCGTATTTTGTGTGTTGACAGGTGTGTTTAAGGGGCACACCACCCTCGGGCACTGTGCTTCATCACCGGAAAATTTTAGCTCGTGCGAAAATGATTGCAATTTGCATGTTTTCATGTGAAAATGATTTTTGAAATCTACATGGCCAGTGTAGATTTCAACCACCGCTTTCACATGAAAACATGCAAATTGCACAGTGCATCTATTCGATAGAGAATTGGAGTAAAAGACAATCGTTACAAATTCAGCATCCGCTCTAATGAAATCATCCGCGCGTGAGATATGAGCGGTTGATGCTGTGACGGGTGCGACTTGCATGGGAATCGGTAGTATCGCCGACAATGGAAAAAGCAACAACCCACCCGCTACATCTGAGCACCCATACATTCCGCGCAGTATGACGTCCCAGAGTGAACCTCGTGGCTCTCCAAAATTGCATCGCCTGTCACACACACACACACACACACACACACACACACACACACACACACACACACACACACACACACTCAGTGCTGTCCGAGACATACCGTGTATAGTATCATGTACACACGGCGACTCGACTATCATCTTCAGGGATAGCAATGGTATAATCATACTTACTCTTCACGTCACAAAAAACTACACGAAGTAAAGGCAAATTAATGCTCTTTCAATAACGCCTAGCTGTTAATTATCGATGCTTGTGTTTTTCTAGCTGATGCAAGATACACACACACACACACACACACACACACACACACACACACACACACACACACACACACACACACACACACACACACACACACACACACATCGTTGATGCTTCTGCTCTTTTTTGTGTAGCTAAAATTGTTTATTGTTCATTTATGCTTCTAATACAGCATATGTTATAGAAGCTGCTATTGTTTTTGTTGATGTACACACGCGCGCGCAGACACACCAAAATAAACACGGAAATACATACACACACGTACATGCGCACACACGCACATGCATAATATATAAGTTGTCTGTGTCGTTGCTGAAAATGCTCTTACCTGTTAGCTAATTTGTTCTGTACTAATTTATTTTTTTTACTTCTACAACTTAGGTTGTTGCTGTTGTTCTTTCAAATGCATACACACACACACACACACACACACACACACACACACACACACACACACACACACACACACACACACACACACACACACACACACACACACACACACACACACGCAGGCACACACATACACACACACACACACACACACACGCACACACACACACACACACACACACACACACACACACACACACACACACACACACACACACACACACACACACACACACACACACACGCACACACACTCGCGCTTACGCACACACGAATACAAACATAGAGAAAATTTCAGGTAGTCTCTCTAGCCATGACATGATGAGCGGGTCTAACTTACCGGGTGACTCAGTAGCTTTGATTAAACAGCGGAAGTCGATCATCAGCAAATATGATAGTCTTGGGTGCTGCAACGGAGTCCTATTGGGCCACCTCCGCAAATGCCTGAAAACAGATATACGTGCCGCGTAGGACACGCACAGGGATTACAAAAAATGAGTGCTTTCAGCAACAAATTGAAATTGAAGATGTTTACAACATGTACCGTATGCGCCGGTTTGTCACCAAAAGCCGTATGCGCCGGCTGCTGTCTCTGGGCCCTCCCAACTATGCAATACAGGGAACTTAAAAGTCAGGGCTAGACCGTTAACCACCTAAATCCAACCACTCCAAGGGTGTTCGGGGGTTTAACTCCCCCCCGGGGAGGTGTGCAAGACGGGGTGAGGGTTGCGTGCATTTAGGGTCGTGCGAGGGGGCAACGTGCGGAGGCGCGGCGGGAGGTCGTGCGGGACTTTATGAGGTATATGAGTAGGAGATGATGTAGCCATTGGACAGTGTGCGTGTGGAGCTGTGCAAAGATGCGAGACGTGTCGAGGCGTGCTTTGGAGATGAGTTTGTCAAGGGGGTCTGTGCGGGCTGTGAGTAGGGAGGTGAGACTCGTGATGGTAGAGGAGTGCGGTGTACATGTGCGGCTCATGACGATAGGAAGGATGTCTACCACTTTGCCTGGCCAGTGGCTGCGGATGGTGTTTGCAAGGGGTGTGTATTTGGCACGTATGAGGTCAGCTGTGTGGGAGAGGTTATTGTCCGTGCAGTACTTCCACTCTCCTATCTGAATCTTTTTTATGGATGTGTATCGGCGGCGGCCGTTAGTGTGACCGACAAATCGAGGTTCGAGAAGGCGAATGAAGTCCGGTTTGTGTGCGGGGGGTCGTAGCGCGGGGGGGAGTATCTCAGGGGGTAGGACGGCGGGACACGAGGTTAGGGAGTCGGGCGAGAGACCTTCGTCAACAGCAACAAGGCGGGTGGGCATGTGGGTGGGGTGAGGTGGATGACATTCAAGAGGAGTGTGGGCAGGAGAGGGGAAAGCAAAAGATTTGATGGGTTTGTTACCGAAGTCTGCGGTGATGGTCTCCCAGCGGCCCCCGTTGTGGCGTTCCAGTAGGGAGAGGAGGAGTTGCAGCGCGCTATTGTGTCGGTCCTGTCTTAGGCCAGACATGGAGGGGCAGTTACCGGCCATGTGGCCGTTACTAGTGAATTGGCCACATAGGGGGCAGCGTAGGGTGGGGTTATTGGGGAGTAGGCGGGTGTTGTGGACTCCCCACATGAATTCTTGTTTGTGTGTGAACTGGATATTCGTGAGGGTTGAGTGTTTTTTGTGGAAAGAGAAATCGGCGCCGTCCCCCGCGGCGCGGGCGAGGAGGGCACCGTGTTTGGTAGTTTGCGAGAGGGGTGTGTGTGTGTGTGTGTGTGTGTTTGGTGTTGTAGGTGTGTGCGTCGGCAATGAGGTTGGTGTATCTGTAGGGTATGGGGTCCCCTAGGGTTTGTGGAATGAGGGTTTATGGCCAGGTCCAGTGGCCTATCGCGACCTCTGAACCTGTGGTGTATGTAGTGTCGGGTGGGTGACCATCCGCGACTTGGTTGGCGAGGGAGTCTGCGAGGCCGTTACCTAGGGAGTGGTTGTGTGCTTTGATTTTGCCGAGGTGTGTACGGATGCCTGCGTCGCAGCGGGTTTTAAGGGTGTGTGTGATGGAGAGGAGGGTGTCGCGGTGGATGTTGTGTCTGTAAGCGGAAGGGCAGTTTAAGTATCCTTGTATGAGGCGGAGGGAGCACGCACTGTCTGTGAGGAGGTGGGTGCGGCCAAGCTGGAGGCCTATATCTATGCCATCTAATTCAGCGCGATTTATTGTGTGTGAAGGAGGGGTAGAGGTCACCATGATTTTGATTTTGGTGTCCGAGGCGGGGTGGGTAGTTGCTGCTCCGAGGGGGGGCTAGCCTCCTTTTTTCGAGCCGTCTGTGTAGACAAAGTCCTGTCAGTTCCAAGCAAGAGTACCCTTGGTGGGGGGGTATGTTAGATGCCGGCGTTCCGGGAGGGGGTATGTGATGGGGTGAGTTGGGTTTGGGGGGAGGTGGTATATACCTGCTGGGTGGGGTGAGTAGGTGTCGAAGAGGTGGGGAGGAGGGGGGGTGATGGCGGGATTGGGGAGGTGAGTGTCGTAGATAGATTCTACAGTGTTGTGAAGTGCGGTCATGGCTGTGGGTGACGGGAGGGTGGAGAGTGCGAGGGGGTTGGCGATGAGGAATATGTCGACCATCCATCGTGTGCCGAATGGGGTAGGGGTAGGGTTGCCGGTGTGTTGGTCGGGGGGTAGGAAGGTGTTTGCGTCATTGGGGAGGGTGTAGAGGTGGTGGGTGTATGGGGAGTCGATGTATTTGGAGTGGCGGTAGGGTGTGTGTTCCCATCGGGAGAGGATGAGGATGGTTGCGCTGGGTGTGTGAGGGGCTGTGAGGTGTGCGATGGTGATTGCGTGTTCCATGACACGGCGCATGCATTCGTGGTCGTATTCTGGGTTGGCGTTGTTAGTACCTTGCCATGTGTGTGGGGCATTGCTGCCGCTGGATGAGAAGACTATGTCTTCGGGGTAGAGGGTATGGTAGAGGGAATTATTGAGGGGGTCGGAGTATAGTTTTGTCTGGATGCGGAATGTGTGACGGAGAGCTGTGAGGAGGTCGTCTCTGGTGGCCCATCTGTTACGGGTGGTGGTGGCGGGTGTGGGTGAGTGGATTTCTTCGCGGGAACCTAGGCGAGTGAGGAGGTGGTAGACCTCCTCTTCGAACGTACGCTGCGAGAGGTCGGGGCGAAAGAGTTGGTAGAGATGGCGGACGCGGGGGCCGTTGAGGGTGGTTACCGCGCGGCCGTCGGGAGTGCATAGTATGGTTGTGTCTTGGAGTGATGGGTGTGCGTGGATGGCGAATTTACCGGTAGGGAGCATGTCGAGGTCGGGGTTGATGGGGTCGTGGTTGAATGTGATTAGGGGGTGTGACCACGGAGGGGGTCATGGTTCTAGCAAAATGGGTGTCGTGGAGGGGACATAGCCGGAGTTAAATGCGGTGAGGGCGGTGGGGCCGGAGGGGGTCTCACTGATGGTGTCGTGTAGTTGTAGGCATGAGGCCCACTGGACCTCGTGGAGGTGGGTGAGGTCGTGTTGTTGGCCGCGAGCACACCACTCGCACTGCCATGTGGCGGGTCCCTGAGCTGGGCGGCATTGGGAATGTATGGCAAAGTGCGGGCATGTGCAACATGTGGAGGTGGGTTCTGTGTGCAGTGGGTCATGACAGATGGAGCATGCGGGGGGGGGAGGGGGTGGGGAGGCATACCGATGTGGGGGTGGAGGAGATGAGGCGGAAGCCGTCGTCGAGTTGTAACTGAATGTCCCATTCCGTGAGGTGCTCCGGGGCCCATTCAACCATGTACTGCGTTTGGCCGTATTCGGTGTCCTTGTGTTTGGAAATGATGCGCGTTACGTCGCATGGAGGGTAGTGGTGGTCTGAGGGGGTGAGGTATTCTGTGTTTAAGTGTGTGGTGGGTGCGGTGGGGGTGGGGTGAGTGGTACGGGAGGTGTAGATGCCGGATGAGAGGGTGGGGGGTGAGCGAGGGAGGTGTGGGGAGAGGAGGGGAATTCATGAGGGGTGTATAGTGGTGGGGGGAGATGCTTGTTTGGAAGTGAGGCTTGTGAGGGGGAGGCGGTTGTGGATAGTATCGAGGGGTTCGGTGAGGATTGCGGCGAGGAGGTGGTTGGGAACTGAGAGTGGGGTGGTGGACCCCGTGAGTGTGGTGATGGATTTGCATGATTTGAGGATGAAAGAGGATGAGGTGGCTCTGAGGAGGACTTGTGGCCACGTGGTGATGTGATTTTTCTAGAGGGGGGTCAGGCGGGGGAGGAGGGAGGCGTGTGTTTTGCGGGGAGAGAAATCGCATTAGGCTTGTTTATATGTGTGAGGGTCGGTGATGTGTGTGGCTTTGTCCCGGAGTGAGGCGAGGAGGGCGTTGTCTTGAGTGGTGAAGTGGGCGCGGATTGTGGAGGCGATAGGGTTGGTGAGGGAGAGTGGAGGGATGTTGTGGAATAGGGTGCCCGCATCGCGTTGAGCTCTGACTAAGCACTTGAGTGTGGGTGGGGTGTAACAAGTTGACATGATGGATTCCGAGGGCCAGTGGGAGTACATGGTGGATAAGGTGCGGATGTGTGCGCGGGCCATGTGGCCTCTATAGCCTGAGATATTCATGATTTTATGTAGGTGGCAAACTGTGAGTTGTGCGGCGTGGGCTTTGAGGGAGGGGAGGCCGTATCCTAGGTCGGAGGTAGAGCGGTGGAGGGCGGTGCGGGGAAGGTTACGTACCGAGGAGACGGCGGAGCGGAGTGCGCGGCAGATTTGTCCTTCGAGAGTGTCGAGTTTGGAGTCGGTGAAGAGGCCGAGCTGGAGGGTGAAATGTTTTCCGATGAGGAGTCCACGGATGACCCTGATTCTGCGGGATTGTGTTAGTGGGGAGGTGGAAAGGTTGGTGATGAGGGATGCAATGGTACGTTTTAGTTCGTGCCAGTGTTTGGTGCAGGTGAGGGAGGTGTTCAGTTATACCCCTAGGACGCGGTATGTGTCCGTGGGGCCAATGGAGGGAATGGGGGCCGGGGTGGAGTTGAGGGTGATGAACTGAGTTTGCAGGCGGGATGCGAGGAGGGTAGTGCTGGCGAGGGTGAGGGCGTTGCCTGTGCTCCAGAGGGCGCCGGTGATACAACATTTGCGGGTGTTGACGGTCATGCCCGTATAGGCGCTGAAGAGGGAGAGTTTCCTGAGCGGGATGGTCATGTTGGGGGTCGAGCCCGTGGCGAGGCTGAGGTCGTCAGCGAAGCCGTGTCCTGGGTATGTGGCGGTGGGTTCTGTGGGGTCGACGTTAGTGGCGGGGGGGCCTGGGCGGTAGCCCCGGCTTCCCACCGTGAGCCAGCGAAGAAAGGGTTCAAGGAAGAGGGTAAAAAGAAAGGGGGAGAGGGTGTCTCCATGGAGGGTTCCGCGATTAATGTTGATAGAAGGGGTGGGGCCATGTGTTGTAATATAGTATGTGGTTGAGACCCCGTAGAGGTGTTCGCATGTGTCGACAAAGGTGGGGGGCATACCGAGTTGACGCATGTGTTTGAACATGATGCGGTGGTCCGCGGCGTTGAAGGCGCCTTTGAAATCCGCGTACATGGAGTAGATGTCTTTGCTGTGGAGTTTCGCGTCCTCCATCGTTAGAATGAGGGAGGAGAGGGCGTCGTGGATGTTGCGGTGTTGTCGGAATCCGTCCTGTTGGTCGCTGAAAATGCCGTGGGTTTCGGCGTATTTCGAGCCTGCATCTTTGATTAGTGCCGTCCATAGTTTAAGGAGGTTATTCATGAGGGCGATAGGGCGGTAGTTCTCGAGGAGGGAGGGGTCGCCTTTCTTATGTAGCAGGCATGTTGTGCTGTGGCACCAATCAAGAGGGGTGTAGGATTTGTGGGCGAGGAGGGAGAGGAGAGAGAAGAGGGCGGAGCGGGTCGCTGGTGGTAGGAATTTGATTATTTCGTTGGGGATACCGTCGGGGCCGGGGGCTTTGCCGGTGCCACGGGAGTTGAGGGTTTTATCGAAAGTTTCGCGGGTAATCATGTCGGCAAGGGTGAGAGAGGGGTCACCACGGGGTTCGATGGTAAAGTTGTCGGGGTTGTCGGGGAGCTCTCATGGGGGGGTGGGCAGTTCGAGTGGGGTGGCGCGGCCTAGTTCGGTGGCGAAGTGAGAGTGTACCGCGTCAATGACGGCGGAGGGAGAGGATGCGGTGGTTTTATCGGGTCTAGTAATGCGGTGGAGGGTGGAGGCGGCGCCGGCGGGGGGTAGGAGGCCGCTTTTAATTTTCAATCGGCGGTGAGAGAGTTTGGGGCAGGTGTCGTAGGCCGTGTTGGCTCGAGTTTTAATTCTCTTTAGCTTATCCGTGGTGGTGGCGTGAAGGAGTTGGCGTTTGCGTGCTTGGCATTGTTGTTTGATGGCGTCAGGGGAGAGATATTCAGTTGTGTTTAAGAGGGCTTGGGCGAAGGGGAGGGGGCCGTTGTTCTTGCTGCATTTGCGGAGCTTGAGTATGTGAGTGCGTGTTTTATTTGTAAGCCAAGTAGGGTCAAGGGACGCTTGGGGTGGTCGGGGTTTTTTGGCGGGGAGGAGGGGCCAAACTTTGGCTGCGTGGTCCATGTGTTGGGAGAGGAGTGTAGTAATTTGTGAGGCAAGGGTGTCGAGGGTGTCGGGGGTGGCTGAGGTGTGTGAGGTGTTGAGAATTTCTGCGTGGAGGGCGGCCGTATGGTTGATGAGGTCGGGGGTGCTTGATTGGTACGCTTTTATGTGGTCGGGTGTGAGGGGAAGTCGAAAGTGGAGTTTGCG
>JAPMLY010001888.1:0-80476 GCA_026401115.1 Tetraselmis chui | reverse complement strand
CCCCCGAAGAAACCCCGTCCACCTCACAAGTCCCTCAATCCCACTTGGCTAGCTAAGAAAACACGCAAACACATTCAAAAACTTCGCCGATGTAGTACCAATAGCGGCCTCCTCCCCCTAGCCCAAGCCCTCTTAAATACGACCGACTATCTCACCCCTACCGCCATCAAACACCAGTGCCAAGCACGCATACGCCACCTCCTACGAGCCACCACCACAGATATATTGAGAACAAAAAAATTACGAGCGAATACGGCCTACGACGCTTGCCCTAAATCCTCCCACCGCCTCTTGAAAATTAGAAGCGGTCTCCTCCCCCCCAGCAACGCGACCTCGACCCTCCATAGAATCACCAAACCCGATAAAACTAAAGCAACCTCTCCCTCCGACGTCCTAGAGGCGGTACACTCACACTTCGACGCCGAGCTCAGCCGCGCCACCCCACCCGTACTACCCACCCCCCCGTGGGAACTCCCGGATAACCCTGACAACTTTACCATCGAACCCCGCGGAGACCCCTCCCTCACCCTTGCCGACATGATAACCCGCGACACATTCGATAAAACTATTAACTCGCTCGGCACGGGCAAAGCCCCCTGCCCCGACGGTAGCCCGAAAAAAATCATCAAATTCCTACCCCCGGCGACCCGCTCCGCCCTCTTCTCTCTCCTCTCCCTCCTTGCCCACAAGTCCTACACCCCTCTTGAATGGTGCCATAGCACCACATGCCTCCTTCATAAGAAAGGTGACCCAACCCTACTCAACAACTATCGCCCCATAGCCCTCATGAAAAACCTCCTTAAACCCTAGACCGCCCTAATAAAATATGCAG
Organism: Tetraselmis chui; assembly: GCA_026401115.1. Taxonomy (NCBI): domain Eukaryota; kingdom Viridiplantae; phylum Chlorophyta; class Chlorodendrophyceae; order Chlorodendrales; family Chlorodendraceae; genus Tetraselmis; species Tetraselmis chui. The sequence continues at coordinate 79,644 of JAPMLY010001888.1, read as the reverse complement.
GCTCAAAGTACGCAGAAACTCACGGCATCCTTAGCGACCAGCAGGATGGATTCCGGAAACACCGCAGCATACACGACGCTCTCTCCTCCATCATCATAATGATGGAAGACGCCAAGCTCTACCACAAGGATTTCTACGTCATGTATGCCAACTTCAAGGGCGCCTTCAACGCGGCCGACCGCCGGATCATGTTCAAACACACGCGCCAACTCGGTATGCCCCTCACCTTTGTCGACCCCAGGCGAACACCTCTACGGCGTCTCTTCCACCGAATGCATTACCCCGTCCGGCCCCACCCCATCCATAGACATAAATCGTGGCACCCTGCAGGGGGACATCCTCTCTCCCTTCCTATTTACCCTCTTCCTTGAACCCTTCCTCCGCTGGCTCACAGTGGGCATTCGGGGATACCGCCCGGGCCCCCCTGCCACTAAGGTTGATCCCACAGAGCCCACAACTACCTACCCCGGCCACGGCTTCGCCGACGACCTCAGCCTCGCCACAGGCTCAACCCCCAACATGTCCATCCAGCTCCGGAAACTCTCCCTCTTGAGCGCCTACACTGGTATGACCGTCAACATCCGAAAATGTTGCATTACCGGCGCCCTCTAGCGCTCAGGCAACGCCCTCTCCCTTGCCAACATCACCCTACTTGCATCCCGCCTCCAAACACAATTCATCACCATCAACTCAAACCGTGCCCCCATCCCTTCCATCGCCCCTCGGACACATACCGCGTCCTCGGGGTAGAGCTCAACACCTCCCTCGCCTTCACTAAGCATTGGCACGAACTAAAGCGCACCACCCCATCCCTCCTCACCGCCCTCTCCACCTCCCCACTAACACAATCCCGCAGACTACGCGTCATCAGAGGACTATTAATCGGCAAGCACTTCACCCAACAACTCGACCTCTTCAGCGACTCCCAACTGGACATTCTTGAAGTACAAATCTGCCGGGCACTCCGCTCCGCCGTCTCCTCGGTGCGTAACCTCCCTCGCACCGCCCTCCACCGACCTACCTCAGACCTCGGCTATGGCCTTCCTTCCCTTAAGGCTCACGCCGCACAACCCACAGTCTGCCACCTCCACAAAATCATGAACACCCTTGGTTATAGAGGCCACATGGCCCGAGCACACATTCACACCATATCCACCACATACACTCACTTGCCCACTGAAGCCATCATGACACGCAGTTCCCCACCCACACTCCGATGCATGGTACGAGCCCAACGCGACGCAAGCACCATGTTCCACAACATCTCTCCACTCTCCCTCACCAACCCCATTGCCTCCACACTCCACGACCACTTCACCCGCCAAGACAACACCTTCCTCGCTTCACTCCGAGACAGAGCCACCCACATCACCGACCCCCACTCCTACAAACACGCATTCTGTGAATTCACTCCCCGCAAAACACACGCATCCCTCCTCCCCCGCCTCACCCCCTTTTGGAAACACAACATCACCACATGGCCACAAGTCCTCCTCCGCGCCACCTCAACCTCCCTCCTCCTCAAATCCTGCAAATCCATCTCCACACACACGGGGTCCACCGCCTCACTCTCAGTCCCCATCCGCCTCCTCGTCGCAGTCCTAACCGAGCCCCTTGACACCATCCACAACCGCCTCCCCATCGCACACCTCAACCCCAAACACGCATCCCCCCCCACCACCATCCACCCCTCATGGCTCCCCCTCCTTTCCCCCCACCTTCCCCGCTCCCCCACCACCATGTCATCCGGCATCCATACCCCCCGCACCAGAACCCCCCCTTCCTTGGCACCCACCACACACATTGAGGCTGAATACCTCTCACCTTCAGACCACCACTACCCTCCCTGCGACGTCACACGCATCATTTCAAAACATAAGGACACATAATATGGCCAAACCCAGTACATGGTAGAATGGGCCCCGGAACAAGTCACGGAGTGGGACATCCAACTCCAACTCGACGACGGCTTCCACCTCATCTCCTCCACCCCCACATCGGTGTGCCTCCCCACCCCTCTCCCACTACCTGCTCCATTTGCCATGAACCCCTACACACATACCCCACCTCCACTTGCTGCACGTGCCCGCACTTTGCCGTCCATTCCCAATGCCGCCCCGCTCGGAGACCAGTCACGTGGCAATGCGACTGGTGCGACCGCGGCCAAAAACACGACCTCACCCGCCTCCACGAGGTCCAATGGGCCCCTTGCATACAACTCCACGACACCATCAGTGAGACCCCCTCCGGCCCCACCGCCCTCACCGCATTTAACTCGGGCTTTGTCCCCACCACAACACCCATCATGCCCGTCCCCGGACCCCCCCATGGACGCAGCCCCTCATCACATTCAACCACGACCCTATCCACCCCAACCTCGACATGCTTCCCACCGGCAAATTCACCATCCACGCCCACCCAACACTACATGACACCGCCATCCTTTGCACCCCCAACGGTCACTAACCTCAACGGCCCCCGCGTCCGTCACCTATTTCAACTCTTTCGCCCCGACCTCACGCAACACTCGTTCGAAGAGGAGGTCTACCACCTCATCACTCGCCTAGACTCCCGCTCAGATATACACTCACCCACACCCGCCACCACCACACGCAACAGATGGGCCACTAGAGTGGACCTACACACAGCACTCCGCAACACATTTCACATCCAAACATAACTCTATTCAGACCCCCTTAACAAATCACTCCACTCTCACACCTACCACTCACTATACCCCGACGACATAGCCGTCTCATCCAGCGGCAGCAACCCCCCACATACATGGCACGGCACCAACACGGCACCAACCCGGAATACGATCACGAATGCATGCGCCGAGCCATGGAACACGCAATCACCAGCGCCCACTCCACAGCCCCACACACACCCAGCGCCACCATCCTCATACTCTCCCGATGGGAACACCCACCATACCGCCATTAAAAACACATCGACTCCCCGTAATCCCACCTCCTATTCACCCTTCCCAACGACGCAAACACCTTCCTACCCCCCGACCAACACACATGCATCCCCAACCCCATCCCCATTCGGCACACGCTGGATGGTCGACATCTACCTCGTCGCCAACCCCCTCGCACTCTCCACCTTACCCTCGCACACAGCCATGCCCGCCCTCCACAACACACTCGAGTCAATATACAACACACACCTCCCCAACCCCACCATCATCATCCCACCTCCACACATCTTCGACACCTACTCACCCCACTCCGCAGGCATCTACCATCTCCCCCCAACCCCTCCCACCCCCTTACTTATCCCCTCCCGGAACGCACGACACTAACACACTCCCCCACCAGAGGAAATCTTGCATGGAACTGGCAGGACTTCGTATTCTTAGACGGCTCCAAGAAGAGAGGCCCCTCCCCCCTCCGAGCAGCCGCCACCCACCCCGCCTCGGACACCCGCATCAAAATTCTGGTGACCTCTACCCCTCCCTCACACACCATCAACCGCGCTGAACTAGCAGGCATAGACATAGGCCTCCAACTAGGCCATACCCACCTCCTTACAGACAGTGCGTGCTCCCTCCGCCTCATACAAGGCTACTTGAACTGCCCATCCGATTACGGACACAACATCCACCGCGAAATGCTCCTTTCCATCACACACACCCTCAAAACTCGCTGCAACGCAAGCATCCGCACACACCTCGGCAAAATTAAAGCACACAACCACTCACTAGGAAACGACCTCGCATACACACTAGCTAACCAAGCTCCAGACGGACACCCACCCGACACAACATACACCATAGGCTCAGACGTGTCGATAGGCCACTGGACCTGGCCATACACCCTCATTCCACAAACCCTAGGGGAACCCATACCCATACACAAACCTCAAAATTGACGCTCACACCCACAGCACCAAACACACTAACACACCCCGCTCACAAACATCCAAACACGGGCCCCTCCTCACCCGCGCCGCGGAGGACGGCGCGGACTTCACTTTCCACAAAAAACACACAACACTCACCAACATCCAATTCACCCACAAGCAAGAATTCATGTGGGGCGTACACAACACCCACCCCCTCACACACAACCCCACCCTGCGCTGCCCCAGGTGTGGCCAATTCACTACCAACGGCCACATGGCCGGTAGCTGCCCCACCATGTCCGGGCTAAGACAAGACCGCCACAACATCGCGCTTCAACTCCTACTCTCCCTCATGGAACGCCACAACGGCGGACGATGGGAGACCATCACTGTAGACTTCGGTAACAAACCCATCAAGTCATTCACATCCCCCCACACCCACCCACTCCCCTCTTGACTGTCAACCCCCCTCACCCCACCCTCATGCCCACCCGCCTTGTTGCTGCGGACGAAGGTCTCTCACCCGACTCCCTAACCTCGTGCCCCGCCATCCTCCCCCCTGAAATTCTCCCCCCCCGCGCTACGACCCCCGGCGCAGAAACCCGACTTTATCCGCCTCCTTGAACCTCTATTCGTCGGTCACACAAACGGTCGCCGCCGATACTCATCAATTAAAAATAATGAGATAGGGGAGTGTAAGTACTGCACGGACCACAACCTCTCCCAAACAGCCCAATTGATTCGTGCCAAATACACACCCCTCGCAAATGCCATCCGCAGCCAGTGGCAAGGTAACGAAGTCGACATCCTCCCCATTGTCATGAGCCTTAATACATGTTGTAAACAATTTCAATAGGGCCCAACTCGGAATTCAAGTAGTGGAAGAGGAACTTCCTTAACCCGTATTAACGCCCTCCCTGCCGCCTTTTCGAGGATCCGTAGCATCCGAGTGCTAGAGGTTTCCAAGCCCGTGCTTTTTTACTCGCCCTTGTTGCCTACCGTAGCCACGGTGACTAACAAACGACAAAACAAGACCGCGGAGGGCGGGCGCGCAGATGCGGAGGATGGATAGGGCCACGAGACATGCTGGTTTACCGCCGAGGGGGGGGAGGGGGGGGGGGGGGCGACATACGCAGGCTATACGCATGCTTTCGGTAGTTGATTCTAATGAGGGTCAATTCCGCGATAGCAGCGACACGAGCGTGCACGTCGTAGGTAACATTCACAAATAACTGGGGGTGAGGGGTTCTCCTTAATATTCATTGGCAAAGACAAAAAGGACAATTAGCATTCATGAAAACAAACCTTTTGAATTAGGTTACATGGGGATGATCTCCCCAACGGCAACGACGGCCTCCCCGCGGATGTGGGTGTCTTACACTATCACGGCATCCGAGGCTCAAAACTTGCTCTTGATGCCGTGGTTTCCGGTTTGTTCGGCGTTTCTAGCTCCCAGTCTCCCGAAGTCGCTCTATGCCGTGCTGAGAAGACCAAGTTCGAGAAGTACTCGGAAGGGGTAAGGAGTCGCCCCGACATGCGCTTCATTCCCTTTGCAGTCACGGAATTTGGTACTCTCGGCGGCCACGCCACGGCTTTCTTGACGGAACAGGCCAAGCAGGCGGCCGCCTCAAAAGGGATGCATGTGGGAAGTTCTTGGCCTCTTGGCGCCGAAAGATGTCTCTCGCCGTCCATGCTGCTCACGCGGACAATGTCATGCGCGGGTTATCCGCCGCCGCAGACGGGGTGGAGACCGCTTCTTCCTTGGCTGGGATGCCTTCTCTTGCCACGGCGCTCTTCACCCGCGCCATGTGCCGCAAGTGTACCCGTGTTTCCTCAACCGGCGCGTGAGGCGCCGCTTGCCGCCTCCACGTGTTGCATTCTCGGCGTTGCCTAGGAATTCCCTTAGCTTGATTTGCTAGGCTTGTGCACAATGTAGTACTTCCATTTACCGTGCTATGGATTCCGTAATCCTCTTGTCACTCTTGCCCCTTCTTCATGGGGATGTGCTCCGAGAATTCATGCAATATTTTTTGTTGCTCTTCATGGTACTTTGGGTTCCTATCTTCACGACACTTTGCAAGAGGGCAATGCTGATGATGTGGCATGCCTTCTTGTGCCTCTGACTCAGGCGTGTGAGGTTTTTTCCCCCTCCTTTCTCCTTCTTGCTTAGTGGGTTCCATTGCTTTCTGAATAAGGTTGTGCCGCGGTGAAATTAAATGGTCAAGTTGATGGCCTCCGGGCGCCGAATACAATCAAGTGCGCATTCTATTTGTCCACCTAGCATTCCCGCTACACCGGCATGCCCAACCCTTTGTTTCTCGTAAACTAAATTTCAGCATTTTTGAGTTGTCGATAAAGCGTTTTGGATCGTCATGTTTCGTCGTGTCGCCCGCGCACGGTTGCCCATCTAGCGGGCATTGGGCGGCGGGTGCATCGCGTGCGCTGGCTATTGATATCGATGTATAATATAGAGACATATGGCCTCACGGCGCATGTGCTGTATATTTCTATCGTGTCGGAAATATAGGCCGTTAAGTTTTTTTTTGTTGTCTTAATAATTGGTTGCTTGCGGTCACCCATTTTATTTTGCCCCCCGGCTTCTTTCAAACTACCCGTAATTTTGCCCAATCCATTATTCAAGTACGAGAAATTACGTTCATCACAAAGACACGATGTGCCAAGTATGTCAACAAGCTTACATTTTGGTCAAAAGACATCCCTCGGGCGTGGCCCGGGGGTAAATTAGCGCTTTAAGGGATGGGTGGGTGGGTTACGTGAAATTGAAAGCGAAAAAAAAAAATCATTACAACTAGTTATGATGAATCGGCTCATGTTTCAGGGCGTACCCAATCCTTCCAACTAGGACTTAGGGTTAGGGCTATACGTTGGGGTCTCCTTATTAATCTCTCTGCGTCGGCAGTAGCAACATAATGTAAATCATACACAGACAAACATGGTCCATCGCAACGATAATATATGAAAAATACTACGTCGCTCTCTCCACGATGCACGGCCCTCTCCCGCCGCTCGAGGGCGCTGCTCATCCTAGCTAGTCAGCATGTGCAAATTGAGTCGGACTTGCCAGACCTAGGCTCATGTGTGACTCCGGTCGTGCCGGAGTAGGCGGGGAAAGCAGGCGAAAAACCCTTCGCTCAGGTCGTCGTAGGCCCCGACTCGATCCACACACACCTCGTCCGAGATAATAGCCGCTCCTCCCGTCGCAGCTCGCCTCCTAGCCTAGGCTTCCCCATCCCCTTCGGGGCAGGGGGGAGAAAACCATAGGCACAAATGGTTGCCTTATGTCGCTCCTCCCGTCGCGTGCTACATGTCCCGGTCGGCCGATAATTGCTTCCGGGACCGGTTGATCTACGTACTATACCGCATGTACCCCCCCTAGTGGCTTACGCCGCCTGGGGGTCGCCTGTTTGGCTTATGTGCTTTCGCGATAATCCTTGCACACCGCCGAAGGCACTCCTATCGATGGTGGGTACCCACGAGGGGGAGTGTTAGCACAATTGTAAAGAACTGAAGAGTTAGCGAGGGATTCCGGGAAAAGAAATCGGCGACGCGATGTATGGCGTCGAAAACAATGTTACTTGTTTGCATGCATGGAGGCCATAACATGTTGAACACGGTGCATAGTTCGCTAGGGAAGCAAGATACAAGAGTAGTTATTGTGACCACCACCCTGACACATGGGCTAGTGGAGGTAGTGACTCAAAATAGTGCGGGCCAAAGCGCGATGCGCTCGTTGTAAAGAAAAAGGTAGTAACTAGTCTAACAGCAAGTGGTAACTAGTCTACTAGTGTACTAGGTACATCCCCCAGATATCTGAACCTAGTAAGTGCTTTAAAGTTACTTTCAACAAACCTACGCTCCTACATAAACCTAATTGTAGGCGATTTGGTGTTGAGACGCCGTTATACTGCCCCGCGCGACAATAGTCGGCAGAATGTTGTTAATTCATGTCTAGCAAGATATGTTGGAGTTTCCACAGTACAAGAAGTTCTGGGCCCTTACCGTTTCGAAGCAAGACTCCATAATTAAGTGAGATGGCAAAGAGATTTGTTGATTGAGCCCGTCCGTAAATTGCCCAAATTGTTGTACATGTTGTGACTCTAGCACCAAGCACGCGCAAGTAAGCGTGGTCTTATGCCCAATCGATGGAGAAACTCGGAACCACCTCGACAGCGGAAGCATTGAAAATACTTAAGTTAAAAACTGTCATATGGCCTAGGAAGCTCCCGGCCGGATATCGGTAATGGTTTCGATCTTCCACATGTTGTCACGCTCTTGTAAATAACCCCAAAGTACGTACTAGGTTCAGATATCTCACTGGTGTGCTTGGTACGCAATACACCAGTATACTTGTTACCACGTTTATCTTTACACCGAGCGCATCACGCTCCTGCCCACACTCTTATAGACACCACCACCAGCCCATGTGCCACGCTCGTGGTCATTATAGTTACTATATTATCTTTCTTCTCTAGCGAACCATGCACCGTGTTCTACACACGCGTATGGATGAGTCTTGTGCCGGGCATCAACCGGCGACTCTTTGGCTTCACCACTAGTTGCTTCGTTTATCCCGTAGTGGAAACAAAGTGTATTACATTATTGGCGGAAGTGTTATTGGTCGGTGACGATGACAATGGTATCAGCGCCCGTCCTCGTTGTCTTTGTACGTGTACTGAAAATCCAGTACTTTTCACTGCCTGTCAATTTCATTCTAATCACTTCCCGCACTCGGAGCCCGGTCTTCGCAAGGTAATATTTTATTCCTTGGCGCACCACTACGGCTCTATATCACGGAGTTTCCATTCGACGATAGCGGCGACTGGTACACGGGTACCAACTACTTCTTGCTTTATTCGTAAGCGTCTCCATCGCGGGCTTCAAGGCTCCCCACTACAAACAACGCGAGGCTAAAGGCGCAAAGGACCGGCATCGAGGCGCCCACCACGACGGCGACGAATCGTCACTCCAAGGCACGCCACACCATCACCTCGGGCGCCTTCATGTATAGTTCAAGCCACATACCCCCCTCCCTCGCCGATCACTTGTTATTTACTTATCTTTGGACGCAACTTACATTTCACCCTTGATGGCCGTCACGGCGACCCGGCCGGGACAGAGTCATCGGCGACCTCCGCCTCAACTTTTATCCCGATCGCCCGGCGGTGGCGTCGGGGTGCCCTATGGCCCCCACTCCGGGTGACCGTCCCATATCACCACCTATTGCTCAAGCATCTCCCCATACCTTACGAACTGAGAATAGCCCGTCTCGGTTTTACCCCCCGCTCCCCCCATGCGCTCCCCTGCCCCTTTGAAGTGCGTTGGTTGCTCCGCGCCGTTCCCGATCCTTCAAGCGTTTTGCGCCAATCTAAATTCCCCGCGACAACGTGCACTTTCGCCCCGGACAACTGCCATGTATTGGATGCCGATCGCCACATTCTCGCGCCGCGCACTTTTTGGGAACGATACTTTCGGAGTGGTGGCCTATGTAGACACCGACATTCTTGTTTTCACCGCAACACTACGCCCTCCCAACCGCAGGCATGCGGTGCTTCGCTTCCGCGCGGTCGGCCGTCTCCGGTGCCTCCCCAGTCCTTGCCCCCCGCAGTCCAATGGTGCCATGACCATGGGGCCACTCGTGGAGAGAACTCCAAAGCCTTTTGCGAGTCGTACTTCCTTTCCTTCCGATCTATTACGTCCTCGAACGGCGTTCCCCCTTCGGTGGTACGCCTCGTCAAGCCAGTCTTCGAGAAACTTGTCGGTTGGATTTTGTCTTTCAGTGGTAGGGGCACCCAAGGGGCTTCCGCGGAAGCGGCTTGGGTTGTGTTGCTTTAATTCCCGCGTTTAGTTTTGCGCCCTATGGCCGATTTCACTTCTGCGGAGCACCTGCCCCCTGACCCGGTTGCTGATTACCGTGACAACCGCTTAGCCCATTGGGCGTCACGAGATCTCGATACATTGTTTTCCGCCGCTCGCGCTCTCGCATCCCTTGGCAGTGGGCGGGCACCGCCACCTAGCTCACTTCCAAGGGACAACACCGACCCCATGTCCACTTCACAGCCATTCCATAACGGCGTCTCGGCTAAGGTGGCCGACCGGGCGGCTAGTCTAGCTGCGGTTGGGGAGTACCGTCGCGCTATGGAGGCCCTAAACTCCAACCCCGTTGCACGAGGAATTATCACGATTGCACCCACAAGATGATGACGACCTCGCGGACGTGTTGCCGGATCCCTTCTCCCTCCCTTGTATCGAACTTCATGCTCCGGGTGTAGATATTATGGAGGTCATTGCTAGATATCCTCGAAAGTCTAGTCCTCATTTCGATGATTGGAGGTCTGAAACTTCGTATCCATCAACATTGCAACCATTGTATACGTTTACGACTCATATAATACTCGTGGTCCGGCTATGCGTATCCCGATTACCTGTGGCGTCCATAAAGGTTGTGTTCGCGGGGCCATGTTGTTCGCAATTGTTGCTTCCCGGATATACAAACAGCTGGCTTCGATTGCTCCGACCGAATCCGTTCTTTGCGGTATCTCTGATAATGGTCACTTCATAGGACCCCATGCATCTCTCGTGGCTATTGGCGACGCTATGCCGGAGGCGTATGCTAGCGTTGGCCTCATTGTAGCTATCCGCAAAAACTGTTTGTATTCCCCTCTAGGCTTCGGTGACACTTTTGATAGCTTACCCAACGGCCACATCATGCGGGGAGTACATGTTGCCACGGAAGGGACAAAAGCGTTGGGGGCCAATGGGTACATCCGATTTTGCTCGAGACGTGTTCGAAACGGTTTTAAGCAAGTATGAGGCCTGTGGCGAACGTCTAAGGTGTCTAGGAGCTCACATGCACTTTCATACTGCGCTTCGTATCCATCAACATTGCAACCGCCGCTTCGGACACTTTGCCCGTACGCCCCCCCGCGTTCTTGGAAGGGGTGAGGGCTACGGCGACACTATCGTGACCTTCCTCGAGCGCGGTGACAATGCCACCCTAGATGTGGCGGCTGATATATCGGACCTTCCCGCAGCTAGCCTACCCCGCAACACTCGCTCCGAGATGTATCTTTCCATACGTTTCGGAGGCACGGGGGTGGGGGTCTTGGTTGCCTTGGCGGGTGCAGCCCATGTCGGGGCGGTTGGTTTGGCAGTGTGTTTTGCTTACCGTTTTCTTTCAGCATAAGATGCTCGCGTGCGCGGGGACTCCCACGACGGAGTTCCGATGGAGATGACCATGTACGGACGGCTAGCAACTGCTATAACCACAACGTTGTCCCGCAGGCGTGGTACACCGGATGGAGACGACGGCGACAACGAACCCATGGAACTCGCTCCGTCGTGGGCGCGCTTAGATGCCGCGTGCGGCTCTCACGCTCTCGCCGAGACCGAACCCCTCATAACCACAGCTTTAGCGATGCTCCCCCCGCAACGTCCAACGGTAACTCGCGAAAGCTACGTACCCGAAGCCCGATCAAACAACAAGCAGATTGCTCAGTCCGCTGATGCCATGTCCTCGCTCGTATCCCTTTCTGCGTTTGCCACGGACATCTTTCCAAAGCTACAAGCCGACACGAGTTAGCGCGTCAACCTGCTTCGCTTCGCGAAGCTCGCTTCCACGTTGTTCCAACCGCGCTCGGCCGGAGTCAAGGCGTTTTGCATCTCGTCTCGGCCACGGCACCCTTGCGTTTTTGGCTTCGGACCCGCGTACTTCGGGTCGCATGGGCGAGCTCCATGACAAGTTCTTTGAGTACTATACGACGCCGACTTTATTCCGAATTTCCCGAAATCAAGCACCGAAAGATTTTGCTTGGTTTTCGATGTTTTGGGTTGGGCTTCACACGTGATACATTGGAAATGACAAAAGAAAGCAATGATGCAAGTCGGAGCGAAATCTTTTAAATTATCTTGGTCCGGATTGTTCCTTGTAACTCGGGAACATGAAATTGGAATCGCGTGTAATCGTGGATCAGCACGCCACGGTGAATTTGTACCAGAGCTTTGAACACCTTGCCCGTCACATTGCGAAAATGAATTCCGCTCGAAAAATAATTGGAAATTTCCAGATTTATAAAAGATTAGATATCTTGTAAATTTTTTACGCGTCTCGGTATGTCGCATCTTCGGTCTACCCTCATCCCGCATCCTTTCCACTCTTCGCTCCCCCACAGCTTGTATTTCTTGCCATATCTTTGCTCGGTACAAGCTATGCGGGGTGTGTTCGCGTTGGCGGGTGTTGCGTGGGTGTCTGTGATGATGCGTGGGCCACTGCTTTTACCGACCATTTGGCTCGATGCGGCGCTCCACACCGCCCACTCTTGGTTAGGGACGGCCCATGCGGACATAATCTCCAAGGTTCGTGGCGCACTCGGTGTTGGCGTCGAGGTCCTCACATATCCCACGATGTTAGTTCAACTCCCCAACGGCAACGACGGCCTCCCCGCGGACGTGGGTGTCTTGCACTATCACGGCATCCGAAGCTCAAAACTTGCCCTTGATGCCGTGGTTTCCAGTTTGTTGGGCGTTTCTAGCCCCCCGTCTCCCGAAGTTACTCTACGCTGTGCTAAGACGACCAAGTTCGAGAATAACTCGGAGGGAGTGAGGCGACGCCCCGACATCCGCTTCATTCACTTTGCGGTCACCGAATTTGGTACTCTCGGCGGCCACGCCACGGCTTTTTTTATAGAGTTGGCCAAGCCTGGAGCCGCCTCTAGAGGGATGCATGTGGGCAAGTTCTTGGCCTCTTGGCGCCGATAGGTTATTCTCGCCGTCCATGTCGCTCACGCGGATAACGTCTTGCGCGGGTTGTCCGCCGTCGCAGACGATGTGGAGGCGGCTGATTCCTCGGCAAGGATACCTTCTCTCCCCACGGCGCTCTTCACCCGCGCCGTGACGCAAGCGTCCCCGTGCTTCCTCGAGCGGCGCGTGAGGGGCCCGCTTGTCGCCTCCACGTGTTGCATTCTCAGCGTTGCCTAGGAATTACCTTACTTTAATCTACTAGGTGTGTGCACAATGGAGTACTTCCATTTGCCGTGCTTTGGATTCCGTGATCCTCTTGTCCTTTTGGTTCCCCTCCCTTTTTTCCTATCCATGTTCATGTTGTGCGTCTTATGCTTCATATTTCGGTGACGGTGATACTTTGAATAATCCTTATAAAGGAAACGGACGCCCGAGTCGCAGAAATTTCTGTCGACAGACACACTACGGGATATCATATTGACACTCTAGTTACTTTTATGGCCTAACGGAATTTACTGTTGCCTGCATGTGGGTTCCGTAGGCAAGCAAGCGGGAACGATTGTCACAAATCGCCAACCACGGTCTTCCCAAAGCAGACCCCTCTTTCGCACTTTTTTATGAGGTTGTTCCGCGCGAGGTCAGCGATCAACAGCTTTTCCAAGTCGAAGTTGTGCGCGTCCGTGTTGGCGGCTCCCCAAACGTTACCCGAGCCAAAGTTTTGAAAGTACTAGTTTGAAAAAGACGATCGAACAAGTCAGTGACGCTTCACATCACTCGGACAGACGACGCAAATGCAAGGACGGATGGCAAAGCCAAAACGAATAAAGGAGTCACCTGGTATGGTGTCTTCCCGGGCTGGATCGGGTCCTCGGCTATGCCAAAGACGGAGACGTGCTTACACATGTGCAGTGCGTTCAGGATGACAGTGAGGCCGGACGAGGGCGACATCATCGGCATCCACGTCTTCTCCTCGGACGACTTGACGCCGTGCGACATGGCGAGGCACTTTCGGTAGACCGCCAACGTGTCGCGAGCCCACATCAGGAAGCGGCGGTCCATGAGAGTGAACTTCACGTCCTGAACACGCCGCGGGAGGAAGGCCTTAGCCACGGCACGAAGGTTCGCAGCGCATGAGGGCACACAGATTATTGTATCTGCATCCATCTTAGCACATGAGACGCACCTTTTTTTCATGCTTGATTCGAATGTAGTCATGCATGCCCGTCATGTACTCGATGATCTCGTTCGGGTGAAGGCGTCCAAGAACAAAAGTAACGCCGTCCGCCTGACAATCACACGGGGACTCAGCTCCACCGTCATACACATTAAGCACCTAGGTAATGACCGACCAGGTAGCACCAAGCACTATCATAGCGGGGACAGGAGGGGCTCACCAGGGGAACGCGCTCGCGGTGGTGTCCGCGATGCCCGCCGTTGGAGTACACGCGAGACTCGGCATGGTTGAGCACCCGGAAGGTGGTCCTGCCGCCCACATGTGCCTTGTAACCGACCACCATCGCCTGCACACAGATCACATGACACCCCTTAACGCCTGCATGGCGCCTTTTTGCGTAGGCATAACGCAGACGCCCCCTCCGCATGCCTGGCCGAGTAGCCGAATGCGCATCTTCTCTGTGTGAGGCGCGAAGGGAAGCAGGCAGCGCGCGCACCCTGTTGAAACGAAACACTGCCTCGTGTGCATCTATCTTCGCCCCCCACCGGCTCTTGAGTAGATTGCCGTGGTTCCCAACGATAGCGCAGCTCTCAAATTGCCGCTTGTTATTGAACAGCTCGTCGGGATGGTCGGGCAGAAAGTACTCGATGTCCTTTATCGTTTTGTTCCATGATTTGGTGTTCTCCCACGTATGCTGCGCTGACTCCTGGAGAGTGCCCGTAACGCAGCCTCACATCCGCCCCCCCCTCTCCTCGCACAGGAATGCTGATTATGCGGGTGGAAACAATGCAGCATGGTTCACGTTATGGAGCCCTGTGTGGGAGGGAGCTGCCCATACCTTTGTCACGAAGAAATCCTGTGGGTCACGATATATTGGGAGACTGAGTGGGAGCTTCCGCACATTGCCCGTTTTGTTAAGCCTGCATGCCTCCTTTACGCTGTCATCGAACTTGAACATCGACCTAGTTGGTGACCCTGCTTGGCAGACAAGACACAAAGCTCACAGCAGTTATGATTGCTGGCAGTGTTGGAGGGGGTGACTGACTGACTACAGTCGCCACGCGCAGCTGAGGCCCGCCCTACCTTCCAGTTTCCCCGGCCGCTTTCCGTCCACCTTCTCCCGAGCCACTTTCTCAACTCGCGGGACAAAGGGCGGCGGCGGCGGTGGTGGTGCGAATGACAGTAGCTCACTGACGCCCGGAGGTTTCACCACTACCTTCCCGTTCGGTAGTTTCACGTATCGCACCAACTTCAGCGTCGTCTTTTTTTTCGTCGCCGCCGTCAACAGCGCCCTCCTGCTGAGGTGGCAGTGCCCCACAACCCCGTCAGTGCGAGTGATGCAACCCAGCCAATGCTCAGACAATAATGAGCCCACTCGACATCGCATCACACGTATTGACTATCAATCCTATACATTTTTCGCAGCGCGAGACTCCGCTTGCTCTCCTGTCAGTTATGTCGTGGAGCTGACACTCGGTGCGTACCGGACCGACTCACCAACTGCGTGCCCGGAGCGGGCCACCACGGGAGGAGACGACTAATAGACCAAATACAGACAGACAAATGAGAGTGGGAAAACGTCTATTTTATTTTATGCAACTCCTCGTCAAGATAGGTAGTTGATACGATCGCGAAAAGCCACGGAGGGGAAAGTGGCGACTTTATAACTTCCGATGCGACGAGCGTTACGTGACCAAAAACTGTAACAGATAGTACGGTAAATGCTTAAAAGCCATCCAGTCCAACAACTTACCACGCCCGAGTAAACGACACTCGGAAGCACGTGAAGAAGGAAAGCGAAGTCAAACCTGGTTTCAGGTCCATCCAACGAGCGAGAGTCCCGTCTGGCGGACCTCGGCGGGCGCTGACTACTGGCCGACGGTCCAAACAACTCTGCTTCTCCACCGCGAATTATTAGCAACGCCGTCAACAGTCGAATGATGAGTCGAATCCTGGCCGCCATCGCGGCCGTTAAGTGCTCAGTAGAGTCAGTATTTGTCCCGGGAATGAGTGACACTAGTCCAACGGTAACGCTGGCTAAGCGCCCTGATCTCACAGCCGACTATAGGAGTTCTATGAGTTCTGTGCGGATATAATGAAAAGGACGGTCCTGGCTGGCCTGGGCTCGCAGTGTCGCTGGCGACTGCTACTCATAGGAACTGCAGGGCGCGCGCTTTCACGCGCGGGGGGTTAATTAATGGTCATATTGAAATTATAGAGGTTTAAATTACACTGGGGGCGAGAATAGTCGGGCGTTGCCACGACGTTACAAATTCTAACCGCTAGAGTACGCATGACACTGTTGGTAAAACATAGACATGCGTTACCCCTATATGACGCGCCGACACACATAGGTCGTCCACCTTCTGCCTTTGCGCGAGCACAGCTCACGCAACGGCATCTAGACTCTAGCAGTCTAGTAAGGTGACTGATCTCTACTAGCACACGGTGTAGCTACTATCGAAAACATTCACAGGGCAACTATGGCAGACAATCTACCAGAACACATGTACCCAACGGGGGACGACAGCGGGGACATCCGAGCGCCACCATCTGCAGCGCAGTTTGAAAACTTGTATAATCTTGTTAACCAGCTGCTCCTGAAGGTTGACGGCGACCAGACGAAACCGCCAGCCCCTACCAAGCAGCATAACATTCCGTCAGTACCTGCCGACGCAGTCTCTGAGGGTGGGAGCGTGGACGAGTACGCCACGCTTGTATCTGCTCATTCGACCAAGCCCGCGTACATCGACCCGCGCGATTGGATCGACTTACTCCCACGAGCGTTCAACGACAATTTACCGCCTGTCAACGCTTCTATACCGGGCCTGTGGACGCCTCGACACGACGAGACTGACAGGTTCCTAACCGAGGAGAAACGAATTTCCTCACGAGACGAGTATCGACACCTAGCGTGCTATGGCGTTTACTCTGCGGCCGCGGACGCGGCGCTCGAAACAGCTCTGGCAACGATTCGTTCGACAACCGCTACCGAAGCGGAACGAGCGCACGCCTAGGATATTACCGACGCGGCCGTTCGGACACACAAGACTGTCACGCAAGCCGTCGAGTCGCGACTTACCTACGTTCGACGATTCAAAGGCAAGAAGGCCCTTACCGGAGAGGAGCGAGTCGCCGAACGCCTCGTCTACTCCAGATTCTTCGACACACAGGCTGCCGACCGCAGCACCAACGGCGTCGACGGCCTCCTCGCGGCACTGGAAGACAAACGCCTCGAAGTTAGTCTCCACGCGGCCGCAAAAGCTCAAGCCGCTCAAACCTTTAAGCAGTCGACGCCCGGCAGGGGCGACGGAGGCAACCCCGACAGACCAACCGCGAGGCCGGACAAGAACCTCAAAGACAAGGAAATCAGGGACAAGGAAAAACGAGAGAAGCGCGACAAGGACAAGACTCGCCAAAACAAAAAGCCCGAGCCCGAGGCAGAGGGCTGATGGTGTGCACCGCCGCGCCGATTCCTGCAACCCAGCCTCCGACTACATGCGACATCGCGTGCGACGGAGCTGGCGCGAGTGGGAGAAAATCGGCGCGAGCGTGCAAACCCTACAGTGGATCCGGGAGGGCGTATCGATACCGTTCAAAAACAACCGCCCACCCCCACGATTCAACCAAGGAGTGTCGTTACTCGATGCTACCCCTGCCCAACTAGAATTCGTCGAACGCGAATTAGCGCGCTTTGTACAGGCCGGCGCTTGGGAACCTTCGACCTGCAGCGACTACGTCTCCAGACTATTCCTAGTCCCAAAACCGGGCGTCAACCAGTGGCGATTAATCTGCGACCTACGACCACTCAACAAGTATTGCGTGCGAAAACGACTCAAGATGGAGACCCTACTCGGGGTAAAGCACCTCACCCGCAAGGGGGACTATATGTTCAGCTTCGACCTACAAGACGGGTTCTACGCACTGGGCATCAACCCAGCGGACCGAAACTACTTCACCGTCAACGTCCGAGGCCAACTCTACAGGCTAGCCGGGCTACCTATGGGTTGGTCCCTATCCCCGTTTTATTTCTGCAAGATGACGCTCACCTTCGTAAATTTCCTGCGAAACCCGGACCCCGAAGCACCTACCCCACCGACGAACAGCAGCTCGAAGACCTACCTCAGACGAACGCGGTGGCGAGGCGCCCGAATACTACCCTACGTCGACGATTTTCTACTCTTCGCGTCTACAGAGGCGGAAGCGCTTACCTTACGCCACCGCCTGTCACAGCTGCTCGACCGGCTCGGTCTCCTCCGACACCCCACCAAGGGTTTCTGGACACCAGCGCAAGTCGGGCACCACCTGGGTATCGACATCGACACAGCGTCAGGCTACTTCTACGCGCCGGAGCAAAAACTCAACAAGATTGCACAACAGGCCAGACACCTCATCGGGAGAGCTACACGGAACGCGCGCTGGTTACCCGTAAAAGACCTGCAGTCACTCGCAGGTCAGGCCCAGTACCTTTTTTTGGCAATTCCGGCGGCCAGGTTCTTCCTCCGCGAACTTCACTCCGTCGTCGGCGAGAAGTGGGGTGGCCTCGTCCGGCTCACCCCCCAGCTACGTCGCGACCTACAGTGGTGGACAGAGGTGCCCAGTCAGTCCAACGGCAAGCCCATCCACAAACCCGTGGAAACAGCATATCTACACACGGACAGCTCCGGGTATGGTTGGGGCGCGGTCCTAAACGAGCAAGTCGAGGCTCGAGAATTCTGGAGCAAGGAGGACGAACAACAACACATTACCTGGAAGGAGCTGAAGGCCGTCCGTCACGCTGTCGAGAGTTTCCTACCACAACTGGCAGGCCGCAACGTCCTCATGCACGAGGACAACCAAGCAGTATGTCACATTCTGACTGGCTTGACCTCACGGTCGCCAGTTATGATGGACGAACTCCGACGACTATGGTGCCTACTCGATACGAACTCTATCACGATCAGGGCCCGCTACATCAGGTCAGCGGCGAACGTGTGGGCCGACAGGCTCAGTCGACATCTAGACAGCGACGACTGGCGACTAGACCCGGTACTGTTCGCAGAACTCGATGCGAGGTTCGGAAAGCATTCGATCGACCGCTTCGCCTCAGCCCTCAACACCCTACTACCCGGTACAACGCTGGCTGGAAGGACCCCACGTGCGAGGCTGTAGACGCCATACACCTCTCAGACAACGATTGGCGAAAGGAGAACAATTGGTGCAACCCACCCTGGCCCCTCCTACCCAACCTCGTCCAAAAACTTCGACAGAGCGGAGCAGCAGCTACCGTAGTCGCCCCGCGCTGGACAGGCAAGGTATGGCACCAGGCGCTTACCGAGCTGGCCTCCGAGGAAATCATCATCGCGCCACGCCACAACTTGTTCCAACCCGGACGGCGGGCGCTACGCGGTACAACAGGCAGTCCACACTGGCCTGTGACAATATTCCGCGTTCCCTTCCGGCGTGGCTCTATCTGAGGCGAGGGGCGGTCAGTGCTACGTTAGCATTATTTACGGGAGTACACAACGCGCCAAGAATCCCGCACCCCCAGCCCGGCCGAAAAGCACAGCCTAAGTACCGAGTTACCGTCACAGCCACCACCAACCCGTGGATCGAGACGATGAAACCGTACATGACCAAAATTCTCGGTTCTGACGCACTGGGCACCAAGACCTTGGCTCTGCTCGCCGCAGCATGGGCCCCTAGCACGGCAGCAACGTACGGCAGTACTATACGCCGCTACTTCGATTTCTGTACGGAGCAACGACTCGCGCCGCTAGCGGCCACACCGGCACACATGGCACGCTACGTCGCATGGCTAGGTCAACTAGGTACAATCAAGGCCTCAAGTCTCCAGCCGTACCTCTCAGCGGTCAACGGTTTCTTCAAGGACCACGGCCTCGAAGCAATTGCTCTCGGAGATCTGGTCGCGAAAGTGAGAAAAGGCCTAGCGGCCTCTCAAGTCGCGATTGACGACACGACGGTACGGGTCCACCTGCCCGCCTATATCATCGAAAAAGCCCTACGCATGGCTCAAGCCCTACGACTCCAACTCACGGCGGCCACGTCGCGTGAATTGCTCCAAGCCAGCCCAGCACGCGAACAAGTACGTTTACTACGGGCATGCACTACGGTGGTACTACTGTACTTATTCTTCAGTAGAGGGGGCGCAGGCATAGGCTGCTTAACAGAGGACCTCGTCGCCTCCGAGGCAGACGGACTACGCTTGTACCACCGTACAAGGAAGGGACAACGCGAAGTGTCAGCAGAGCGCAAACTACTATGTCACCTACCGCCTACAGTACACAGCGAGGTAGTTCAAATGTTATTGTTCTTCGACGCTATCCGACACACGCTCTCGGACGGAAAATACCCGACAGCGCGGTGGGCGATTAGCACCTCAGAACGACACGACAGATGGACAGCCAACACGCTCACGGGGTGGCTCTCCGAAGTCACGATGGCACTGCAAGAACGACCCCCGGAGGGTTACAGCTGGACATCACACTCCCTCCGAAAAAGGGGCTGCGACAGCCGCCTACAACATCGGGGTTACGCTACAGAAGATCAAACACTTCGGTGGCTGGTCAACGGAGTCCAGCGTCGTCCTCGACTACATCGACCCGACCGCCCTTGCATGACGGTCAGAGTGGTTCTTCTTCGGCTGGCTCACACCATGGGGTGGCCAACCAACGACGAACAACCCGCCCAATGGCGACAACATGGCAAACGGAGCCTCCCCCTGCTTTGTAAATGGTCATATTGAAATTATAGAGGTTTAAATTACACTGGGGGCGAGAATAGTCGGGCGTTGCCACGACGTTACAAATTCTAACCGCTAGAGTACGCATGACACTGTTGGTAAAACACAGACATGCGTTACCCCTATATGGCGCGCCGACACACATAGGTCGTCCACCTTTTGCCTTTGCGCGAGCACAGCTCACGCAACCCTCCCTCCCGATTCCCTCAATTAGCGTACGTACCGGGCCCTGGGCCCCTTGCGAGCAAAAAATGTAAGAGATCAACACTTTTGGCAAACGGAGCCTCCCCCTGCTTTGTAAAGCCTTTAGTTAGGGGAGCTATCACAGGACTGTCTTCTCGTACACGTTTTCGTACACATCGCGTTCACCGGCGGGGGAGTCTTATATTGGCCAATTATAACAGCCCGTACAGCTACGGGAAGATATGTACCATCGACGATTGCCACACAGGAGCCCACAGCCGGGCCGTGCGCACAGAAAAAAAAAAAAAAAAAAAAAAAAGGCGGTATGGTCACATTTTCGGGAGCGTCGAAAATGTGTCCATACCGCGCTTGTCTTCAACTCCCCCTCTCCGGTAAACGGCGGAGCCGTTTAACGGGGTCATCGCCTCGAGGAATGAGGCAAGCTCCACTCAACCGGCCAGTCGACCGACGCAGTCGGCTGGCTAGTTATGCTCTCACCCCAACTTCGACCGAGCAGAAATCAGTTTTTTGAACGGGTGACCTTGGTCACAGTTTTGCCCCACCGAACCATGCGGAGCTGCGCGGATAGACCCGCGCCGGGCGGCGAAGCCGTTCGACGAAGCCGAGAGTCTCGGACTCGAGACGAGGAGACGGTTCGGCGGCGCAGCCGTGAGCCGTCGGACACCCGGTAGTTGTCCCTACCTTCGCGGCCTCGCGCATGCCGTTATGGTCGCTTTTTGCCCCAACGAGCCCCACGGAGCTCTGCGGATAGACCCGCCCCGGGCGGCGAAGCCGTTCGACGAAGTCGAGAGTCGCATACTCTATGTGAGGCGCTACTTTGGTTAGGCTAAGTTGGCAACCTTAGACTTACAGTAGAACCTAATCTCTGGATCTAATTATACAACGTAGAGAGAATTAGTAAGATTGTCTTAGGAACAAGGTTTCTTACAATCTGGGTGTGGCGTAATTCGGGTCTATACCGGTATGGGTCTCTCTCTCCCATAGCCAGTAAGCCCCCGTCTTAAATATCCACGCCTTAGGTGTTCTAGTAACAGCCTTAGAACATGTAGCTTGTGCTGCCAGCTAACTAAATCAAACTACTACTAGCGATACAAATTATCTGAGATTATATGTACCGTCTTATCTAGCCTTATCGCACAAGCTCTAAGAACTATCTGCATACGAACTATCTAGAAGAGATATTGCTAGTAAATATGTACTATCCGGGGAAATACGGCGATACAGAGGTACTGCCGTGATGACAATAAAAGAGTCACTGAATATCGTTAAGGAGTTACTCTCCCCTCCTTAAGCACCAGCGTCCTCGCTGTGTTGTACTCAAGGTCTTGGTGTCTTGGGGGTTCTTGTAGGCCAGCGGTTGCGAAACATGACGAAGTTAGGGGTCGCAAAAAACTCTCCGTTCGAAGAAATTCGGAAAAGATGTTAAAGTGCTCGACTCCTCGCATGGGCTCCCAAGTGTCCTCGCTAGGGACGTTGAAAGGTGCCGCCCATCGAACTTTGAACAAAAGTCCAGTGCCGTTGGAGTTGAAGGCCACATCGAGTAGTCTGTCGACTTCAAATCGCTTCGCATCTTGCACAATCGGAGTTGGCTGCGCACTGTCGGCATGTTATGTGTCCGAATTCCATTTTTCCAGTAGACTGGCGTGTACAACATCATGAAACCGTATTCCAGCGGTAAGCTTAAGCCGAAACGCCACCGGGAAAACTTCCTCCGTGATGAGAAACGGACAAATGTAGCGGTCGCGTAGTTTAGAACATGGTTGTTGTACAAATCGTAGATTTGTCGCCTTGAGCTTAACTTTGTCGCCAACTGTAAAAGGTATGGGTAACCGGTGCCGATTTGCAGCTTCTTGCATATGTGCTTTGGCTGCTTTGACGCAATCGTGGGCAAATCTGTGCATCTCGACCAGAATCTTCACTTGCTCCGGTAAAGTACGGCTGGGCTCGTTGTCTTCAAATGTAGCCGTTGTTGGAGATGTCGGCTCGAATCCCAGTATCGCCTTAAATGGAGACATAGTCGTTGACGTAGAAACCGCTGCGTTGATCGCGAACTCCACGTTGGTAAGGTGTTGAACCCAATCGCCGTGCAAGGGGTGCACGTAGCAACGTATGACTTGCTCCCATGTTTGATTCATTCGTTCGGTTTGGCCATATGTTTGAGGATGATAACTCGTAAAAATATTAAGCTTGGTGCCAACAACCCTAAATAGGACTTGCCAGAAGTCGCTCATAAACCGGGAATCTCGATCGGATATCAATTTCCGTTGTAAGCCAAAACGCCGGAATACAGCGCGGTGCATAACCTTCGCTAATTGCTCCGTTGTAATCGTTTTTGTAATTGGCTCGACAATCGTCCGTTTCGTAAGCATACAAACGAATACCACCACAACATCATACCCATTGCACTCATGAAGGTCCGTAACCAGGTCAAGCGATACGTGTTCAAAGGGCATAGTCGGTACCTCGTGCGATTGAAGGAGTCCATAGGGCTTGTGTCGCGATGCCTTGTTACGTTGGCAGGTAACATAGATGCGTACATAGTGTTGTACTGTCCGCTTCATGTTAGGCCACCAAAACGTTCGGGTAATTCTTGCTAGTAGTCTAATAAAACCAGGATGTCCCGCGGTCGGTGCGTCGTGTAGCTCGTACAGTACTCTTGATCGCAATGTAGAGACGTTCGGAACATAAATTCTTCACCCGTAGGCGTACAAGAGTCCATTCGATTGACGTACCAGCCAAGTAGGCAGAGGTTTCCGAGAAAGCAAGTATTTATCCGAGTCATAAGTGTTTTTTATTTTCGCATGAAGTCTAGAGTCAGGATGTAACCGGGATTCCAAGGAACAAATTTGCACGTGTAATTCGCATTCTGCTTCGTTGTTGGTCCAATCGCGTAACAGTTGCAACTTATGTAATGAGACCTTCAGGTCAAGTCGGCGAGACATAGCATTTGCATGGTTAACTGCCCCCTTCTTGTACACGATGTCCATCTGTCGATGACAAGGCGCTAAAACTTGTAGCCATCGCACCTGTCGAGTAGACAAATCGCGCTGCCGAAAGAAGTGTCGCAACGTGTCATGGTCCGTAATTACTGTAAATGTCATATCTTTGCCCATCAAGCTAGGTGCTAGTATCTGACATTACTTATTTCCTCTGAATGGTACCTTTATCTTATTAATATTAAGATTAATATTAAGATTAATTAATTAGCGATATTCAGTGACTCTTTTATTGTCATCACGGCAGTACCACTGTATCGCCGTATTTTCCATGGACAGTACAGAGTTACTAGCAGTATCTCTTCTAGATAGTTCGTCTGCAGATTATTCTGCAGATAATAGAGCTTGTGCGACAAGGCTAGATAAGACGGTACATATAATCTCATATAATCTGTATCGCTAGTAATAGTTTGGTTTAGTTAGCAGAAAGCACAAGCTACAGGTTCTAAGGCTGTTTCTAGAACACCTAAGGCGTGGATATTAAAGACGGGGACTTACTGGCCGAGGGAGAGACCCAGACCGGTACAGACCAGATTTACGCCACACCCAGATTGTAAGAAACTCTGTTCCTAAGACAATCTTACTCATTCTCTCTACGCTGTATAATTAGATCCAGAGATTAGGTTATACTATTAGTCTAAGGTTGCCAACTTAGCCTAACCAAAGTAGCACCTCACAGTAAATCCCGCCGCGCCATCTAAGTAGCAACGAAATTTCAGTAGAGCGTCGCGAACTGCTAGTAGCTCTTGTTCGTGGACATGGTAGTGTACCTCATGCTTGTTCATCTTTCGAGCATGGTACGCAACATGTTGTAGTCCAATACCTTGGTCTTGTAACAACACAACTCCTACTGCAAATCCAGAAGCATCCGTGTACATAGTGTACCTTGCATTAGGAGAAATGTCAGGAATTACCAAGAGTGGTGCACGTACCATCGCGTCTTTAATTTGCTCGAATGCTGACTGGGCTTGAGGGGTCCAGCGAAATTCCGGTGTCTTCTTGGTCAGATCCGTTAATGGGGTTGCTAGGGTTGCGAATTGGTTTATAAACCTCCGGTAATATCCAACAAGTCCCAGAAATCCACGTACTTCTGTCACATATTTCGACCGGGGCCAATTTTGTATTGCCTCCACTTTGTCGGGGTCCATTCGGATCTGTCCAACTTCCACCACATGTCCCAGGAAGTTGACGCTCGATCGTCCAAAGTAACACTTGGAGAGTTTGATATGCAATTGGTGTCGCTGCAGCTCTCGTAACACGAGTCGAATATGCTCGAGGTGTTCATCGGCCGTCTCACTGTAGATCAACACGTCGTCCAGATATACCACGCAAAATTTGCCAAGATACGGGGCTAAAACTTGATTCATTATCGCTTGGAATCCAGCTGGGGCGTTACAAAGTCCAAAAGGTAGAACGCAGTACTCGAACAATCCGTAATGAGTTCGGAATAATGTCTTATGTATGTCGCGCTCCTTAACTCGAACTTGGTAATAGCCCTTATTATACAGGTCCAGCGTACTGAAATAATGAGCCCCATATAGCGAGTAGAGTAAATCATCAATCCGGGGTAACGGTGTACGGTCTTTCCTCGTAAGGTCATTGAGTTTCCGAGAGTCTACGCACATACGCATGGTACCATCCTTCTTGCGTACAAATAAAATCGGGGCACCGTACGGAGATTTAGACGGACGAATCCAACCTTTTGCGAGTAAATCTTGTAATTGCACATAAACCTCTCGGAGTTCTGCCGGTGACATACGGTATGTTCGCTCCTTAGGTGGTTCATCGCACTCCAAGCTAATCTCGAAGTCACACTCGCGGGTTGGTGGTAGACTGCCAGGTTCCTTAATGATGTCCGTAAACTCGTTAAGGGAATCTCGCAACGAAGTCGTCTACTCGGGTTGTTGATCGGTATTGATGTCGTCGACCGCGTCATGTACTTTTCGTAGTCCAATCACGAAGAGGTCCGCTGGTTGTTGGCTTGTCGCCTTAGCAGCTTTGCCATCGCATCCGCCTCCAAGTGATGTATTGCCACAGGTACGGTGTACTCGTCACCAGACACCATAGCTTCGCCGGTTTTACGGTCGCGAATCGTTTGAGTAGATCAATCTATATCCCGGGTGACGGCTTGTAACCAAAGTTGACCGAGGATGATGTCGAATTTATCCAGTTTTGTCATAATTGCGTCCAAACGTATGTTCAGGGTCCCCACTGGAAGCACTTCATTCCGTAGTCGCGGGCGAGTCGCAGTTGCACTACCATTAGCCAATTTAATCCCGTATTCCTCTCCAAAAACCGTCGGAATGTTATGCTTTCGTACCCACTCAGCCTTGCAGAAATTTTCCGAAGCGCCTGCGTCAACCAAAATACGGCATCGATGTCCGCGTAAGGTGCCTTCCAACACGAACATACTCGTTCAATACAAGGTTGTAGATACGTGTAGCGTCGCATGAACGCTGTCCTCTAGTCGGACGTTCTTGTTCATCCACCCGTCGATCGGTTTTCCAAAAGTCTCGTAATGAAGAGGGAATTGCTGATCTCCACGAACTAGATAACCCGTACGGGCGCCCGCCGGCGGCGCAGCGGCGGCGGCCCCGGAGGGGGGTGCGCTCGCAGGCCCGTCGGCATCCCCTCACCTCCCCGTGGTGGGCGCTGGAAACCCCGTAGCCGTGCCAGGCTTGGCACGGTAGGGGGCTACGAGGGCCGACAGCTCGATCCGCAGGATCAGCAGATGTCGGGAAAAGCCCTGTACAGAGGGCTTTTGAAAAAATAATTTCTGTGCGAATACCGGCACCAAGATCTCCCGCTCGGCCCGTCCGATATGTTTTTTCGCATACATATTGTTGTAAGTAATACCGTATACGTATTAGTTGCAGATGGCTATTGTAAGCAACTCTAGATATGGTTAGTACATGTCTAGATCGGACATACCGATAAACTGTTTGACTCGGCGGTATCGCCAGTATAAATTGCGATTTAAAACCCGCCACCACTCCTCTTAAGTCAGCCACTCGACGGCGATAGCCAGCCACCCACACCGACGCACTCGTCGTGTGTGGACAGGGTGCACACAGGTCCAAGCTTGAGAACGGGGGGGAGCACTATCGGGTGAATACGAATCCACAGGTTGCACGCCAGCCGTAGCTTACCTTTTTATTTTTATGTTATCTTAGCGACTCAGCCTCGAGCGCAGCGCTCCACCTGTCCTGGCCTTGGCCTCGACTTGTGCCCCACACTGGGTGGAGGATACAGAGAAGGTGCTCTGAGACACCCCGGGGCTACAGGCCGAGGGGTCGGCGGGCATCAAGCCGTCTCTTTGAAACCGTTGTTAGGCACGAGTCCGGCTAGCGGTTACCGCTGCCTGTTTTTTATTCAGCTCTTTCTTTTTCTCCCTCTGTCGAAATGGCGCCGAAAACTCCGCCTGTTTCACCTCTTGACTCCCTTGACTCAGGCTCTCAACAGAGCAATCTCGACCCCCCCCCGGATACTCTAGCGCTGCTCGTTGCGCAAGTGGCGCGCATAACCGCTCGTCTCGACTCGCAGTCGGCCGAGGCTGCTGCTGTTGCTGCTGCGGGTGCTAATCCGCACCCCCCTTTCGCTCAGCGCCGCCACGATGCTCAGCTCGAACCCGTCCGGGACAGCCACGACGTGCACACCCTCCCCCTGCTTGTACATCCCCAGCCTGGATACGTCCCACCGGACGCAGAAACAGTCTTCGCTGCTGCTCCTCCTGCAGCGCCTGTTGGCGACCCCACAGTCGCACATCGCCGTCCCGATGCGCCCCGCGAGCCCTCGCGTGCCGATGCGCACCACGACCCCTCGCGTCACGCCTTCCAGGTTGACCACCTCCCACCACCCCCTCCTTCTCCCCCGCTGGATATGCCCTTCACCACCCCGGCCCTCACATCCCGGAGGCGCCCTCTCACCTCGTCCCCCCCTACCGTGACCACCCGCACTCGTACGGCCCGCCGCGTCCCATGGCCGGCCGCTCTCCCTTTCCCCGTGGTCCACCTCCTCCCTTTCATGGCCGGCATTCTCCCCCAGTCCAACATGGCGACCCCGCCACCCGTGGCCGTCGTCGCCCCACTATTGACCCGGTGGTCATCGGCCGGGCGGCACACGAAGCCCCCGGCTTCGACAAGGACGCCCTCAACCGGTCCATGAAGATGTCGGTCCCCGTCATGGGCCCGACCACGGACTTTAAGCAATGGAAGAGGACCTTCCTTAATTTCCTCTCCATCAAGACTGCATACCTCATTCCACAGCTGGCCATACGCGACTCCGGCGTTTGGCTCGACGAACCAGCACAGCACTACACCTACACGCTGCTTCTCTATGCAGCCAGCGCGAATCAGCGCGCTAACCAAGAGATGAAATGCGTTTCTCTAGCCCGCCCTGACTGCGCCGCTGCCGCGTGGGACATCCTGTGTGAACGCCTCGACTGTCGGTCTTTTGCTCGCTCCTTGTCCCTCCTGAACAACCTGACGGTCAGACAGCGCCCTGGTCAGTCACTCAGTGACTATGTTCACTACATGCGCCAGACCTTTGACGACTACAACGACACATGCCAATTGGTTGATGGCTCCGTTGCAATCCACCCTCACCACCTCGGTCTCCTCATGCTGCGCGGTATTTCCAGCAGCGGCCCACACGGGCAGGCGAAGCAATGCGTCATCAACGCCTTTGACACGGACTACATTCTGTCGGCTGATGAAGTGATGGCCAGCATTCTCCACCTCGCGCACAACATGGACGACGACCCTGCCCCGGACACACCCGCTCCGGCCATATCACCCCCTCCCATCTCCGCGTTCGTCGCTGCGGGCCGCGGCTCGCACAGCGGTCGAGGCCCACCACACCGTAACCCTCGCGGCCATCGACCCAACAAGTGTGGCGTTTGTGGCAGCCTCAACCATCTCATGTCCGCATGCACTGCCACGGATGACGCTATCCTTAAGTGGAATCTCGCCAAGCGTAAGATGACAGTCCAGAAGTACGGCGCCGGCGGCGGCACCCCCTCTGCTCACGCTGCGCTGCTGAGCGACGTCCCTGCCGACGACGTCCCCGCCGATGACACCGACTGCCTACCCACCCTCGAGGACTGCG
This sequence comes from Tetraselmis chui, assembly GCA_026401115.1. NCBI lineage: Eukaryota > Viridiplantae > Chlorophyta > Chlorodendrophyceae > Chlorodendrales > Chlorodendraceae > Tetraselmis > Tetraselmis chui. Next base: position 50,813 of record JAPMLY010001888.1, on the reverse strand, counting down.
CTGATGACTACGATGACGACGAGGTGAGTGTCCCATTCAGCTCTGTGGCATTCTCCTCTTCCCTCGCCCCGGGTCGTAACCCGTCACAGTTTTGGGTCGTTGATTCCGCCTGCTCGATTAACCTCACCGCGTTCCGAGATGACTTCGTGAAATTCACGCCCCCCTCCGCTCCCTCTCGCGTGGGCGGTGTCGGCGTTGACGTTAAGGGCAGTGGCTCAGTGCGGATTTCTGTCAAACTTGCCTCTGGCCAGCTCATTCACCGCACTGTGTATGCACTCTACACCCCTGACCTATCATCTCGCTCCGCACAGCGTATCGGCAGACTACTTAGTGTCAGGTAGATGCAAACTCACAGCGGATGTGAATTCGTCTTCCCCTCCAACTCTGACACTGGTTTGCTTTTGGTACCCACAGGCATGGGTGTGCTAGAACCGTCCGGAAACGGTCTCTACCTCCTTCCCCACCAGCCGGACCTCCCTTCCAACCCATTCGCACCGGCGGAACTTGACGCCTCACCTCAAGTTGCCCTTACTGCCCAGTGTGATCCCGTCCTGTGGCACCGTCGGTTTGGCCACCTCAACATGCACAGCCTTCAGGCCCAGCATAATCACGGTGTCCCGACTAGCCTTGTGTTAGCTAGCACTGTAACCAAAGTTTCTTGCGACTCTTGCTTACTTCACAAAGCCACAGCTGAACCACGCAACACAGCCGCTTGCGCGAAGCCATCCCACCCCCTCCTCAACATGTCCGCTGACCTCTGGGGCCCGGTCAATGTCCCCTCCCCACATGGCCTCCGTTACTGCTTGCTCGTCATCGACCACCACACCAACTACATGTGGGTGCGGTTCCTTAAGTCTAAAGACGACGCATGTTCGGAATTGGAAACCATCCTCTTGGACATCAAACACTTGCATGCCCGCCATCACTCCCAGACGGGCGCGTTCGCACCGGTCCTCAAGTTTGACTCCGACTCTGTGTTTGAAGCTGCTGTCACTCGCCGGATGTGCGCACACCTCGGCGTCGGGGTACAGTTCTCTGCCCCATACGCCCACCACATGCTCGGCAAGGCCGAACGCCCTTGGCGCACTATCCGGGACAATGCATCGGCGATGCTCCACAACATGGCCGTTCCCAACTCCATGTGGTCGTGCGCTGTCAGCACTGTTGTGTACCTTCGCAACCGCACGTACAGTCGCTCGGTCGGACCTAATGGGGGCGTCCCCCTCACACTCCTTACGTCGTCGGTGCCCGACGCCTCCAAGTTCCGCGTCTTCGGCTGCGCCGTTTTCGCCAAGGTCCCCGACAAACAACGTCGGAAACTCAGTGAAAAAGCATTTCGCGGCGTCATGGTGGGCTATCCCCCTGACGCACCCGGGTATCGTGTCTACAATCCGGAAACGCGTCGCATCACCACTTCCGTACATGTTGTCTTTCAGGAAGACACCCCAGGCTTCGACACACAACCCATTACCCACACCCCTACCCCCCCCCGGCAGCCCCTCGCCATGCTCGGCTCCGCTCCCACCCCATTCGCTACGGCGATATGGTTGCCCACTTGTCCGACTACCCACCGACCCTCGTCACGGCGTGTTGTGATCCTGAACAAGGCAAAGCTCAAGAGGACATATTTGAGCACCCTTACGTCCCCGACCTTGTCACGGGTCCTCCACACACACATGCCGGCACGTCCCCTACTGCCGTCGCCCTCCTCTCCGCCCGAGAGTGTGTGGAACCAAAATCCTACCGGGCTGCGTTGGACAGCGCCCAAGCCCCCCAACGGCAAGCCGCTATGCAACAGGAGTATTCCTCCCTCATCAGCAATGGCACGTGGGACCTTGTGGACCTCCCCCCAGGCCGCATGGTCGTTAACAACATGTGGATCTTCAAAGTCAAGTCGGATACAGCCGGCGACGTCTCCCGCTTCAAAGCGCGGTTCGTCGCCAAGGGGTGCAGTCAACGCGATGGACTGGACTACACGGAGACCTTCTCCCCGGTCATCCGCATGGCCAGCCTGCGTCTCTTCCTAACCATCGCAGCCGCCCGCGACCTTGAACTCTGCCAGCTTCACATCGACACAACGTTTCTCTACGCCCCCATCCGGGAGGATGTGTACATCCGCCAGCCCCTTGGCTTCACCGATGGAACGTCCAAGGTTTGTCACCTCAAGCGCTACCTCTACGGCCTTAAGCAGTCCCCCCGCGAGTTCAACATGCTACTTCGTGCACGGCTCGTCGACCATGGATGGCAACAATGCGTCTCCGACCCGTGCATCTACATCTTCCGCACCGGCCACGTTTTCGCCATGATCGCCTTGTACGTCGATGACATTCCCGCGGCCTGCAATGATGCCACTTGGCTCGCATCGTTCAAAGCACAACTCGGAGCACCGTTCAAGATCAAGGACCTAGGCGACCTCTCCCAACTCCTCGGCATGCACATTACCCGCGATCGCTCCACGCGCACAATCTCGCTCGACCAGTCCAAGTACCTGCGCGACATACTCGCCAAGTACGGCATGTCCGACTCTAAGCCGTCGTCACTTCCGATGGACCCGGGCTTCCTCGCCGGCCTCGCACACTTGAATTCGCCCTCTCTCACAGGGATGGCCAAGGACGTCTACCCCAGCCTCTTGGGCAGCCTCCAGTACGCAGCCGTCTGCACCCGCCCCGATGTCTCCACGGCGTTGAGCATCCTCGGCTCTGCCAAAGCCTCACCCACCGAGGTTCACTTGCAGGCTCTGAAAAAGGTCCTCCGCTACCTCCATGGCACCATCGACATGCGCCTGACGTTGGGGGGGGCCCTGGACCACAGCCTTCAACTCACAGGCTTTGCCGACGCTGACTGGGCCAACGACAGCAGCACCCGCAAGTCTCGCTCCGGCTATCTCTTCACCCTCGGACGCGGGCCAGTCAGTTACAAGTCCAAACAACAGACGTGTGTGGCTCAATCCACGTGTGAAGCCGAGTACTACTCTGCGGCTGACGCCACCAAGGAGGGACTCCACCTCCGACAACTCCTAGGGGAAATCTTCAACTCCCCCATCACCGAAACCACCACCATCTGGGAGGACAACCAAAGCGCCATTGCATACTCCCAGAATGCCTTGGTCAGCGAGAAGACTAAGCACATCGGTCTGAAGTGGCACTTCCTCAAAGACCACGTGGAGCAGGGAACCATCAAGTTGAGGTACCTCCCCACTGACCAGATGGTAGCTAACATGCTCAACAAACCCCTCCTAGGACTTGCACTAGCAAGACACCGAAGTGCGATCCTTGGAGGACAAGACCGAATGCAATGCTTCATCCCGTAGCTACCTTCAGGGGGAGTGTTGTAAGTAATACCGTATACGTATTAGTTGCGGATAGCTACTGTAAGCTACTCTAGATATGATTAGTACATGTCTAGATCGGACATACCGATAAACTGTTTGACTCGGTACAGAGCTGTCGCTAGGCTACAGCTCTCTCACTTCTGTTGTCCCGACACCACGCATGTAGGCAGGTTGTCGCCGTAACTGTTCCGTTTGCGGGACTGTGACTGTAACTACGTTTGCGTAAATTATCTTCCACACTAACTGTGTTTGCATGGTTCAATACATATACTCTTGAATACAACCTTATTTGAGGGGTGGGGCATGTACTACGGCAGCGTTTGATGGCGAGGAGGGTACGGCCGGATCAGCGGTGGGAGGCGGGTGTTGGAGCTAGTGGTGGCCAGCCGGGAAGCAGCGCTAGGAAAGGGCGCTCGCTAGCCGTCGACTAGCCATGTGCCAGTCGATCCTTGCCGAGGGGTGAGGCAAGACATGGCACATGCCGGTGGCTAGTCGCAGACGGAGGAGGGGCTATATGAGGCGGCGGCGATCCTCAGGATCTGCCGCCGCCGGAAAGCCATGTACGGAGGGATTCTTTCGGAAACTAAAATAATGTCCGTACCCGGCGTCGAGCTAGTTGGGGAGCGGCCCTGTTGTGAGATCCCCGTGGTGGGCATGATAATGGACACATCCGTACGTTGTACTCCGGGGGAGTCTTGGCCCTACTATCTCGCCAATAGTGTATGTACTGCGGGAGCCCGTTGCTCGGGCAGTACGGGGGTATATATATGAGATATATCCCCAATGGGTACCGACTTTTCGGCGCGGTACTTGGTTACGGCGTTCGACTCCGGACACGGAGGTGCCGGGTTCGATTCCCGGTGATGGCATTTCCGTGTACCCGTTTGACAGGTTATGGGCCCTCCGCGTATGACGCGGGTTTGTAGGGTTTGACCGGAGTTGATCGGATGGTGTCCATTAGGGGGAGTGTTGTGAGATCCCCGTGGTGGGCATGATAATGGACACATCCGTACGTTGTACTCCGGGGGAGTCTTGGCCCTACTATCTCGCCAATAGTGGATGTACTGCGGGAGCCCGTTGCTCGGGCAGTACGGGGGTATATATATGAGATATATCCCCAATGGGTACCGACTTTTCGGCGCGGTACTTGGTTACGGCGTTCGACTCCGGACACGGAGGTGCCGGGTTCGATTCCCGGTGATGGCATTTCCGTGTACCCGTTTGACAGGCCCCATGGTACGGCGCTCACTAGCGAGCCGCTACGTCGTCCAGCGTCATCTCCCGGGGGGAGGAGTTAGCTGGGGCGGCAAGGAGGACGGTCGCGACGGGAGGAGCGACACGATCTGGCGGCGACGACACTCTGGGTTGGCGCCGCCGGAAAACCCGGCACGGAGGGTTTTGTTTAATTCCGGGCGCCCGCGGCCCGCCGGATCCGGCTACGGTGACCTGCCCCCCCCCCCTCTTCGACACCCACTACCCCGACAGACCTTCGTAATCATAGGATTCCTTGAGCGTGGGCCCGGGTGAGCGCGGAGGCCCCCGCTCAAGAACGGGCTGCTCGGTGGATGCGCGATCAGAGGGGGGGGGGGTACGGCCACATGCCGGAAAACCGACAGGTACCCGGGTACCAGACAGAGAAAAAAACCGGGGAAATGAGCGGGGAAAATTCAGGCGCGGAGGCAGGAGCGCCAATTTTTTCTATGTTTGTGTGTCTCGGTCCCCCCCACCTGTCCTCGAGGTAACGGGGGACCTCGACAAGGAGGACCGCCGCGTCGGTGGACGCGGCAAGACCTTGGGGCGGGGTTTACGGGATGGAGCGGCGGGATCGACGAGCGACCGCGCGAGGAGGGGTTTTTTGCCAGCCTTTCCCCTCCTACCTTCGGCAAGACCGAAGTCACGCGGGAGCTAGATTAGGCTGGCCCGTCGTCCCTCCCGAACGCCGACCGGCCTAGGCCGGTCGGTACCCCGGTTCGGTGGGAGCGGGCCGTGCATCGTGAAGGTCGAGCAGCAGTTTAGTTTTGCATTTCTCGACAAGTGGATTTATTTTTAGATATGCTTTTTCTTGATTACAAAATTATTACGCTGTTACTGCTTAGGCGGGGGGACTGTGGCAATTGCTGCGGTTGCTTAAAGTTTTTTTTTAACTCCCGAGGAACGTCGACACACATTGCATATACGTGTGTCGATAGGTGTACCTGGTCGAAGAGACCCGGGCCCAACTTGCTAAGTCCTTTATGGCGAAGTAGAGTGGCCCGAGAGACAGCAGTCGGTCCAGTTTGCCGGCACATGTTGTGAACAATTTCCAATTTCCAATTTAACCCGTACGCCCTCCCGAAATTAATTCCGTCGAGGTAGCCCATACTGCCCGAGAAGTCGACGTAGCGTTCGGTATCGATCCGGGTCGAACGCGAGCGATATACACGTAGCGCTTATTCTGTCCGGAAGACTCCGTTCCTGAAAGGCGTAAATTTGTTTCGCTCACCTTAAATCCAGTTGTCTCCGTAAGAGCTCGCGTTGTTGTGCATTCTGGGGCCGCGTCTTCAGTCTCTTGTTTGCCACCAGGAAACCAAACCTTGCAAGTATTCTCTATTGTTAGTAACACTCTTCGGCCATCGGTAACAAGAGTCGTTGAGTCAGTCCAATAGGTCTTCGGGGGTTTTGTAGGTTCTTGGGCTGAAATCGAACTCGATTGGTGCCGTCGACGTAGACTTGCGTCGTCCATCTTGACGGTCCAACATCTTGTCTTGTTCTAGCCATTCTATGTAAACATGTAAACACATGTTCTGTCGCCGCCAGCTCGTCGACAAGTCGGAAATTTCGCAGCAACTTGAACCATAGTTTTGCCCTCCATTTTGGAACCAATATAACCGCTCTCAAGTGGGGATGGAGCAGTTTACTCCGCAAATAATGGCCCGAAAAATCTTCTAATTCGTTAAATGGCGCCTTTAGCCAAATTCTCCGGTACTTCTTTAAATCTCTCTCCTAAAATGGGCGCGCCGGACAGCAAAAGTCCTCCGCCACTTGAGAATTAAGGCCGTCATTATTGTTAGCTCCATATAAGTCGAAAGGTCCGTAGGTCTGAGAGTACTTTCGGAAATACTCCCTATTCATCATCCAATCGCTCAAGTCCTTGCTCCTAAGGAATGGCCTCAATGTCGTTTGAGATAACGGGTTTCGTACTTGTTCTCTCTTGGTCTCATCATGAGTCGTTGTAGGAGACGAAACTTTATCATGCAGCTTGCCGCAAGCTGCCGACTCATGTCTCACTTTCCCAGCCAAGGTTTCCTCGTTCTTTCGTTCTTCTTGTTCCTTATGTCTAGGCAATTGATAGCGATGTGTCCCTTCTTGTGGCAAATGAAGCACTTGCCCTCCTTCTTAAATTTGTCGACCTCCTCTTGCGTGAGGCGTCGAATCTCGTACAGCTCCCGCGGCTTCTCATCGGTCGCGCCATGCGAATTTTCCTCCGACTCACTGTCGACCTCCTCCGCTGCCTCCGAAAAGTCGTTGTCTTCTTTGATGCCGTTCAGCCGGCCTGTCGAGCGTTGGGTTGTCTCAATCTTGGTCTCCACTGCCTCCGCTCGCAGGGCCGCTTGAACCGCCTCGTGTAGGGTCTTAGGGTTTTTCAGGGCAACCTCTTTATGAATCGAGGGTCTTAGACCGCGATGGAAATCATGTACGTTATCTTCTTCATGACGGTGAGGAAACTCTAATGATTGTTCTCGTAAATAGTTCGCGTACTTCAGGACCGTGGTTTTCTGTCGCGCCTTGTCCAAATTCAATCTCGCTTGTTCCGCCGGTGTTCTTCCGCAGAATTCCTGAATTAAGGATTTCTCCATCTCAGAAACTCCAGAAAATCTTCCACCGACTTCATCTCCAGTCTGCGCAACTTGGGAGTACCACCACTTCGATAGTGGGCCTTCCGGAAAGCAAGATACCAGCCACACTCCTCTGTGCTCTTCATGATTAACGTTGTGATAGCGTAGATACCCTCGTGCATGTCGGAACCAATTTCTTAGCTCATCGATGTTAGTCGTAGCGATACTCTTGATCTTGGCTGGCTTGACGTCGTTGGGCATCATGCTCGGCATCTTTCGTGTCCTCTCCGATCTCAATTGTTCTCCTCGAAGAAAATTCTCCGTCTCTCGGCTTCTGTTCACTCGTCCTTCAAAATGTCTGAAACCGTTGTCGACGTGGTCACACAGTTGAGATAGCTCAATCGAAAAAGTGTCAACTCGGTTACTTAGACGTTGTAGCATCTCGGTGACGTGTACCGACATAGACTCCATCGTGGGACTCGATCCCTCTCGCACTGCATGTCTTCCGCCATATGTCGACGTCGCCTGTGTCGGCCCAGAAAGCGCCCCCTATGGTCAACCATCGACTCCCTTTGGTAGTCTCTCTCCTGATCGGTTAGACATCTTCGTCCCGTCTAGCTGTTCTGAGGCTCCGAAACCACGTGTGAGGTGCTACTTTGGTTAGACTAAGTTGGCAACCTTAGACTTATAGTAGAACTTAATCTCTGGATCTAATTATACAACGTAGAGAGAATTAATAAGATTGTCTTAGGAACAAGGTTTCTTACAATTTGGGTGTGGTGTAATTCTGGTATGTACCGGTTTGGGTCTCTCTCCCATGGCCAGTAAGTCCCCGTCTTAAATATCCACGCCTTAGGTGTTCTAGAAACAACCTTATATCATGTAGCTTGTGCTGCCAGCTAACTAAACCAAACTATTACTAGCGATACAAATTATTTGAGATTATCTGCACCGTCTTATCTAACCCTATCGCACAAGCTCTAGAACTGCTAGTAACTATGTACAGTCTGGGGAAATACGGCGATACAGTGGTACTGCCGTGATGACAATAAAAGTAGAGTCACTGAATATCGTTAAGATACATGTACTATTTAGAGGAAATAAATATTGTCATATACTAGCACTCAGATAATAAATGGGCTAGGATATGACACTCGAGACGAGGAGACACTATGGCGGCGCAGCCGTCGGACACCTAGTAGGTGTCCCTACCCTCGCGGCCTCGCGTATGCCGTTATGGTCACATTTTTTGTTGACGCGATTAGTGGCCGGCCGTCATGGTCACATTTTCTTGGTCACCCGACCCGACCTAGTCCACGTTTATGGTCACATTTTGCCAGTAGGGGCTAGCTAATGGTTGGCTGGTAAATCACATTTTGGGGTCCAACCGCGACTACCGCGAATATTCCAACGACTGTCGCCAAGCCAAGAATGTGCTAGATTCCTTACATGTTTCGGGTTGCTTGGGATGTGCCCCCCGGATTAGTCACACCCGTATGGCTCAGCTTGACCCCGTTTCTCACTATTTTCCATGAGCCTAATTGGTCACCTCGAATGGCGCCTTGCGTCCAACTCCACCTCGTCTCCGGAATTTGCTTTGGAAAGACGTCGGGGACGGCTATTGTGAATGCGGGTATTGGTGACGCGTACGACCCACTCGTCCACGTGAGTTAGAAATAACCTTGCTCTTCAAAGCTATTCACCACATCGGGTGATTTGTTGCTATTTCCAAAAAGCTCGACGTGGCCGTAGTTAAGGTCGTTCGTACCGGCACCGGTATACCTGAATTGATTAATGCGATGAACATTATGGGTCGAGCCGGCCGAGAATAATTCCCACACGTCCGCCGGAATTGACTCCGTCGTGCGGCTCCCAATCGGTTGCGGATCGCCGTCTTGCTGCGGGCGTCGATGAGCTCCACGAAAAAGTAGTAGGTGGTCCCGCCCGCTTGTCCGATCAGAGTGGCGACGCCGTCAAGGTACCGCTTAATACCGGTAGCGCTGTCTTTCAACGACGAGTTGAGCACCACCGCGGCGACGTTGGTGTACTCAAGCGGAAGTTCGTCGACGGTGATTCGGTACAGCCGGACTAAAGTGACGCGGCTCATTTGGACTAGCTAGAGACTGATTTTTCTATGCATCGAGGAATATTCGGGGCGTTCTCCACTAGCCGGCTCATCACATTACTCGTGTGACGGATGCAATCCCCCTTCGACGTGTATTCTGCATCATTGAGGTGACGGTGCGTGCATTCAGTGTTGATATCCCGGACAACTTCGCCAAAACGTTATCAGTAGTCATTGTCATGCTCTGCCTTGTTTGGCCATTCGAGCCCCCGGTTAACCACCGCCACGGACCCGCTTAGAAGGGAAAGGCATCCGCTGACGATGGCGGGTATCCCGGTGGTGGCCGAGAGCTACCCGATTCCGTATGTGAGATTACGACAACTCACGCCGAGACTAGAGTGCGACCGTGGTGAGCAACGCCATATCCACACGACCGTTGAAAAGAGAATACAAAGCACAATGCAAGCGTTTGAGCTCGTTCGCGTGCGTACGGCACTTCTCGAGCAAGATATTTTCGATCGGAATGGCGGTGTCGCTGTCGCTCATTTTTTTGCTATCACCGATAAAAAACCGGTTCCCGGTAATATGTCGACTCCGCTCACATCAACCCCTATAATCAGCCGAGGATCCTCCACCGTGCCTCAGATGCTTTTTACCGGATGCTTGTGGCGAAGCCAAGCAGGTAGTTCCGTGGTGGGAGGTACGTGGCTGCCTCGGGCCGGTTAGTGTCCGACAGCCGAAGATTTGTTTCGACGAGTGGCATTTTGGAGTGTTACTACATGTCGAAGAAAGAAAGCGTGATGGCGAGTCTTGACGATTGGTTATCAGTAGTGGCCTGGATCGAGCTGTCCACCACTTCCGGTGGTGTGGTGTCCACATCGACGTCGAGGAGGTCACCGGTTTCAGATTGTTCTGGGAAGAGTTCCACAAAACCCTCATCCAGCCCCTCATGAAGGAGATTGCCGGGGAATTTCGCCGTTTCGAGCGTGTGCCGAAAGGTTATTCTTCGTCATGTATTTGGTAGAAGGTGAGACAAATAACGAACGCCGTTGCCTCGCCATCGGCAAGCTCACTGAAGTGCACCGCAGTCCGCAGTTGAAGGTCTATCTCGCCTTCGTTGTCAAGCGGCCGCCGGATCGGGATACCTACGGTGTCTTCGTTCACCCTTTTGATACTGAGCTTTTGGCCTACGTAGCTCAACGCGTCTTGCGTTCGTGAACTAGGTAGATATCCGAGAACGCCCAGCCCTTTGTAGAGGACATCGACAAAGGATTTCCTGGTGATTACAAGCCCGTATGCTTGCGCGTCGTAGAGGTGAATCAAATAGCAACGCGAAACCGCCACTTGCCACTTTGTGCCGTCATTGCGATCAGTTTGGGACGTGCGGATGTCAACGAGGACATTTTCTTTCGGTCCGCGGATCATTACCCACACGTGAAAGAAAGACGGACAAAAGCTACGCTCGGGATCCTCGACCCAGAACACTATATTGAATGTGTAGTCGTTTATAAAACTCGTAGGTGTCCACGGAAGCACACTCCGTCGACTTCTTGTGGGACCCTGCAAGAGGTAAAAAGATGTACCCCAGCCGCGAGCAGTCGCATATCCCATCGCACGTGTTGAATTAGACGTACGATGAGTCCGCCATTTCGCCAAAGACTTTGCCGCCACGCCAGGTTTGCGAAAGAGCCAGGATTCGATCGTTGTCAGTAGGATCCCAACTCTTGTAAGAGTTTAACTGCTAGATCGACGGGGAACACAATATGATTGACAGCGAGTCTGGCTTACACCTTTGAAGCCGGTGATCGGTGTGCACTACTCCAACGCCAAGCGAGCATGGGGTTGACCTTGGAAGCCGCTGCCGTTCTGAAAGGCCGGTGTGCGAACGGTGAAGGCGTAATTCTCCCCGCTCAAGCGCGCTTGCGCGCTAACGACGATAATGCGCGTGACCACATACCATTTTTATTTTTTTATAATGAGCAGAAAACACTCACCAACGTATCCTCCCTGACCATGATCAAGCCGTCGTAGTGGGAGAAGACGTCAAGGGTGAGACTTGTGATGACAGCTGTGATTCGATACTGACTGTGAGATGGGAACCCGACGTTGATCCTCTACCCCGTTCTAGTTGAACTAGCTTTAATGGGATCGCTATTCTAGGTCGGTGGCTACAAGGTATTTTCCCTCGTCCGCGGTCCACGTGTCCGAGTCGACGATTCCCATTTGCTATAAGCATCCGTATGCGCATAAAGCCTTTTGCGCCTCAGCCCACGCCTCGGTAATCGATTCCACGGGCTTTGACGGTGTCAATACTCCGTTGATCGGAAACTGATACCGACCCCCTTTGCCCATCGGGTTATTCCTTGCAGACACGTATCTTTTTGTGCTAAAGCTATCGTATTCTTTGCGAAAGATGGCCACTAAACTTTTCAACGACGAGAAAGGACTGGAGAACGCCATGCTCATTGATCCGGAGCCATTGCTATCGATCCAACGGTGCTGGGAGTAAGACGAGTAGGATACAATGAATTGTTTGCTATTTGCCTCCAAAATCGCACGATCGACGGCGTGGTCGAGATGGATAATCTCCGCCACGTATTCAACATTCTTGAGAACCCAAGCAAAAGTTATATTCTTGGATCTTCTCTAGGATTCCCAAAATAAGCTCCAATGTTAAGTGGGATCGGGCCATAGCGCCCATTGGGAGGCACTTCTATTGCATGCTCCCAATGATGGAACTCATCAGTAAAGAATTGCAAAATGCTCTCGACAATCCGTCGCTTACGTCCTCTCCGAATCCCTCCGCCACGTTCCCACCATAACCATTTGATTGTTGGTGCCGGAGAGGTCAAAAAGGGTGTGAGTAAGTGCGTTATTTTCCTCGATGTTCGCAATCACGCCACCCCCGGCGCCCATGTTGGCTGAATCTTTGAGTGCCCAAATTAGGGCGTGCGCCGAGAAATACAATTCAATTACATTAGTTTCGTAAGTTGAGATTATGTAGCTCGAATTGGAGGGAACTAAGTCTGCAATTTAGGTATATTCCCCCCGGTTTCCCGTAGGTAGCACAAACTTGATCGTGTTGCCGGGGTTGAATCCGCTTGAGCCGTTCTCGGGGTGGATATGTACCCTCGAATTGGTGGCGGGCGGAGAGGCCACTACCTTTGTTAGCACTAGCATCCCGTTGCCTAGTGCTTATGTACAAGGTAGTTATTTGTCATTCTAGTACTTCGTGTTATGCTATTAGCGGTACTATATTCCCTACTATAGTCGCGGTCGGCCGGCCGTGCCGGTGCCTTCGCCGGCCGCAATCTCTCTCCTTCTCACTTCTCTAGGCATCACACCCGGTTCCCTTTTGGGGCCGGCCACGACCTACGTGTAAGTATACGTTCCCGATTCCGACAGGTTATGGGCCCTCTACCAAGTTACACTCGAGAAGAGCGTGTGTAAAGCGCTCGGCGCCACGCTAGTCCTACCTGCTCCCACGTAAAAAAAAGTAGAGCGTGTGTAAAGCGCTCGGCGCCACGCTAATAATTCATCGTCCAACCGACACCACGCTTCGCCTTCGAGATGGTTGTCCGCGACTGTCCTACTATCTCCCACATAAAAAGGAGAAGAGCGTGTATAAAGCGCCCGGCGCCACGCTCGCCCAACCCAACTTTCAGTGTCACATAGCCCTCAGCCTACCTCAGCCTACCGATGCTCTCGACCGGATCTTGTCGTTTAAAACCGAACCGCGAAAATTCGGGCCGTGCGTAATTAGTGTTGTAATTTTTTCCGAGGCAACGCCGCAACGCTCACCTAACTTAGCAAGGAGCAAACCTTTCCCACGGCGTAAGGGGGGAATCAACACGAGCAGCGCCCGTCTATGCTTTTGCGTGTAGGCACGCAACTTAAAGCCTTGTTGGCTTTGCTTCTTCCTCGCCGGTCGCTCTCATGCATCGGCTATTTCGCATGTGGACAGTTTTTCCCGCTTCATGTCAATCTAGTACATTACGCAGTACACTTGGAACTGCTTATTATCGGCAACTCGCCGGTAGCGGCATGTTCATGTGAGCGAATGTCGCTTCAGCTACCCGGCTTGAGACACACGCTACAAGCACTACACCTTCGACCAAGATGGCACCTTCCTCGACGCAATCTAGGACAAAGTCAAGACCTCGGCTACCTTGAGGGGGGGTGTTAGCACTAGCATCCCGTTGCCTAGTGCCTCGGGGATATGTGTATGATCTGATATATCATACATCGGCCTATATGATTACGCGTTTTCATAATCAGTACTTTTTCTGTTAAATACCGCTAAGTACAGTCAGTGAATATCTAAAGTAGCGGCAGACACGCCTAAGCTCAGTATCGTCTGCACCACCGACTTCGGCTACAAATCGAGCGACCATCCCTATCATAAGGTATGATATCACCACGCCCGCCTAACAGTGGAGGCGAGAAGGATATTGGATAGCGGGGGCGGATCAGTGGGGCGTGTTTATTCCGTGCGGACCCGGTTCATGTTGCCAAGGGCGACCGGGTCTAGTCGCATGTGGTGCTCGAAGCAGTAGCGGCTGTAGCGGGAGCCGGGCATACACAAGGGAATCTCACACTGCACGCAGTAAAAAGACGTCTTGTGAAGGACACCCTCGTCGAGGTAGCACCGGAGGCAGCGAGCTTGCTTGCTTCGGCCCTTTTTGGAGCGGCCCAAGTTACCGGGGACGTGGGCGCGCTCGTCTTGGAGGATCCGTTTCGGTTCGGCCAAAGGTACGGATAATGTCCTTCCCCGCTGTTGGGCCGGCACAGCGTGATCTTGTAGCCCGTTGTAGACCAAAGTCTTACTTAAAATCTCAGCGAAGTTCTTGATAGTTAGAGCTGAGTAGGGGTGGGAAGCGGAGACGTGAAACTTGATTAGCTTCCAACAGTCGGTAGCGCAAATACTGCTGGGTAATGTAGTCGCTAGTCGGAACCAACTCTCTTTTGTTCCGACTGTATGGTGAAGTTGCTAGGACAGATGTGGCTGTGCATACTACCTGTAAACACTGGATAAACGCGAGCATCCCCTCTGAAAAGAAATCTATCTGATCGCACCACCTTGCATTAACCGCGACCATGCGCGATGCATACATTGTTGATGAAGTCTGCCGGCCGGATAAGGACATAACAGTTGTGCTTATTGCCTGGAGACAATGACAATAATGGTTAACATTTTCGTGATTATAATTACAGCCTTCACTGATACACTCTCACACACACACACACACACTGACGCACAGGCACACAGGCGCACACACAGACACAAATACACAGTGACACACACACACACACACACACACACACACACCCACACACACACACGCACAAGCACACACACACACACACACACACACACACACACACACACACACACACACACAGGCACACACACATTACACACTGACACACACACATTACACACACGCACAAGCACACACACACACACACGCACAAGCACACACACACACACACACGCACACACACATACACACACAGGCACACACACATTACACACTGACACACTGACACACACACACACACACACACACACACACTCACACGGTGTGTGTCAAACTGTGTGTGTGCCAATCTACCTTCGGTGCAAGTACGAAAACACACCAATTCCGTGAGTTATGGGGTTGAGCATATCATGGGGTAAAATGATAAAGTAATGGCGGACCTTGAGCAATTTCGATGCAACATTCACCTCATGGCTTACAAGCTCGCACCTAACAAACGCCCCCGCACAAATTAATGACCGACTAAGACGCGCGGTGCGGTTGGCGCGATCGTTGACCATGCCCATAGCTTCACACAGAAATGACAAAAAGGAGAAACCCACGGTGCTCGTTGATATGAAACCCACGAGCATCCTCGGTATTGGGTTTATTGTCATGGGTTGACGTAATGTGACGGTGTCGCCAGGTACGGGTGGGACCCACACGGCGTCCTTGGCGGTATCGTCGGTGAGAGCGGGGTCGCCATCGTCGTCGGACGAGCCGACCTCCATATCGAGGGCTTCGCTGGTGTTGCCGGGTATCTCCCCCACCTCGGTAGGTGGCGATGTGTCGCTGGAGGTGGAGTTAGCGGAGGACCCCCCCGACATAAGGTCGATAGGTAGTGTGGGTTCGATAGTCGGCGGACCGGTATCACTCACTACCGACCCTGTAATAATTGGTACCAGTAACGCACTCTCCGTAGCTGCACCGGGAATTTTCACCGTTGGCCGGGGGGGTTGAAAGGGCATTCGCACTGCAACGCGTTGTGCGTTGCTGGTTTGTGTTGGTGCTGGGGTTAAACGGCGTGCGTTGTCGGATTCGACGCGAAAAGCGCGAGCCGACTCGTGTCTCGGCGGCATGCTATCCCAAATTGCCACCCACAGGCCTTCACCGATAGACTCGCCGACTAGCCCGTAGGTTCGGTCAGGTTGTTGTCGTTGTGCACCATCATTTAGGGGCTGAAGGGGGGCTCTACGGGCGGAGACGCGCGCTCCTGTCGTTACGGTCTTCCTCAAGGTGGTGGTGGTGGGTCGCCGACATGCGATCTCGGCAAATTGCACGTTTTAACCGCTTCCGCACCACCCCAGGTTCCGAGTCAACGGAGTTAAGCAGAGAACACCCTCAGGTACACGCTGCCAAAGTTTGACGAAGTACTAACTTTTCCTCGCGTGGGGCTGACCCGTTTTTTACGAGACTTTGGTGTACGATTAGTCATACAAATGTAGTACTAATCATACACATATCCCCGAGGCACTAGTGCTTATGTACAAGGTAGCTATTTGTCATCCTAGTACTTTGTGTTATGCTGTTAGCGGTGCTCTATTCCCTATTATAGTGGCGGTGGGCCGGCCCTGCCAGTGCCTTCGCCGGCCGCCATCTCTCTCCTTCTCACTTCTCTAGGCTCCACACCCGGCCCCCTTGTGGGGCCGGCACGTCACACGTGTAAGTATCCGTTCCCGATTCCGACAGCCTTTTTCCCGTACACGAACGAACAATTGATTGAGGTGCAGATATCGGCCATGGTTTTCTTGTATAGTATCGTTGCAGAAAATACTTTCGTTAGCCTCCGCCTCTCTCAAGTCTAAAGGGGTCCTATCATTTTACCGTACGCGAATCGGACAACCGCAGTGTTAGGTCTACATCAAAACCTAACTTGTACAATCAATGCATCCCCGTACCAGCCAAAGACAGCTTTCTACATAATACATCAAACACATCATTTGTAATTGTGACTCCAGCCGTAGCACAACAACCATATCTCTTATGCTCAACAATAGTGACACTCGTACAATGCCACGACTGCAACCAACCGAGCTATGGCCCATAACAACCCGTAACATTATAATACGTCGATATCCAACTTGCCCTCAGCCAAGTCAGCCGCGTATAAGACCTCAGAAGGACCAACAACTGATTTAACATTACTATATCTACTATGAAATGAAATGAAATGAAATTATTTACAACAATACTAGTATAAACCGGCTCATGTCTCTGGCCCCCCCGTTCAACGCCAATTATTTTTGGACTTTTAAGCTGGAGATAGACCGTGGACCACTAATCCTAACCTCCCCAATGGCAGTAACGATACCGTCCAAAACATACACGTAACCATGTATTTATTATTTTTTGATCTATACGTTCTTTTTTTTGGATACAGTATGAAATAAAAAAGTGTTGCTAGTTTCCGAGATACGCGGCATGCTCCAACCGCGCGGGGATGTTGATCAGCGAGGCTGGTCAGCGTGAGCTGGTCGAGGCGAACATGCCTGACCTCGGGTCTCGTGCGACTCCGGTCTTTCCGGAGCTAGGGGGAAAGGCATGTGAAAAACACCCTCGCACAGATCTTCGTCGGTCCCGTCTCGATCCTTGCTCTTCCTCGCCCGAGGTAGTAGGTGCTCCTCCCGACGCGCCACCTAGACGAGTCTTCCCTCCTCCTTCGGGGGCTAGGAAGAGTAAATATCTAAGCTGCAGACGGTATCCGGCGGGCTCTCTTGCCTCCGTGCCATATTTTCTCATGTCCCATGTCCTTGTTCCGTCTGTTTCCAACACTCTTCTGAACGCGTTGTGGCCGGCCGTGCCCTCCCCCGGGGGTTCACATTGCTAGGGGGCCGCCTTTACGAGCAGTGTGCCGTTACGATAACCCTATAGGCACACTTCCTGAGGCAGCATGTCGATAACCGGGTAGCGACTAGGGGAGGGGTGGGTCGGACACAAGGATCGAGTCGCCGAACCACAAAAGATGTTGGGTACGGGAATATTTTTCCAAAAGCCCCCCGTACCGTGTTTTATCCGGCGGCGGTCGATCCTAAGGATCGCCGCCGCCAGACCGTGCCGCTCCTCCGACCGCGACCCACCTCCTTCCCGCGTAGCTTCATGCCTCTCCCCCAAGGGAGACTTAGAGCTATTGCAGGGCTAGCGGCTACTAGCGAGCGCCGTGCCCTAGCGCTGCTTCCCGGTTGTCTGCTGCCAGCTCCAACACCCTCGTCCCACCGCTGATCCGTCCGTACCCTTCCTCGCCAACAAAACAATCCGCAAACATCGTTCCCGCCGTGACGGGAGAGTATCTGTGAGTATTTAGTTGCTGAAAAAAGATATCGGACATGCCGAGCGGGAGATCCCTGTGATGGTGTACGGATATTATGTTTTCCAAAACCTCCGTACAGGGCTTCCCGACAGCTGTTGATCCCGCGGATCGCTGCTGTCGGTACCTCGTTCAGCCCCCTACCGTGCCAAGCCTGGCACGGCTACGGGGTTACCAGCGCCCACCGCGTGGAGGTAGAGATAGGTGCCGACGGGCCTACGAGCGCACCCACCTCCGGGGCCGCCGCCGCTGCGCCGCCGGCGGGCGCCCTATATCTACTAACAATATTTCCCTCGTAGTAGTAAAAATCAATTGCATTTGCTTACAGATTCACTAGATCTATCACATGTTTCGGTGGCTTTTCCGTTGTGGCGTGACCTTCACCTTGTCTGCAGATCTACCATGTTTGCTCAAAAAGTTCGACTGCTAGTCGCGCCTTCCTATATCATGCCGACCATTCGTGCCACTCCGTATGCTCATTCTTATCCTCCGTATGCTCATTCTTAACATCTTGTATAGGTCCATCTCTTGCTCTTGCGACTCATGCGGCCCCTACGGACGACAATCAGCACATGGACGTCGATCAACCAACATAAAGCAATGTTCGGTCACAACCGTAAAGTTTGGCACCCCCGCATGATTAAATGATCCAAATCGCGAAACAAAAATAATACGAATTGTTTTTCTACGTTTTTTTTAAAACAATACAATTTCAAAAACATCATTTCAGGGGGGTGGAGAAATGGGAATAGCGTTTTCTTGAAGTAAAAAGTCAATTGCAACATAACTTGGCAGGTTGCATGGGACCGTAACGAAACATTATACATATATTTACATTTAAGTATTGCAGTTTTTCAATAAAATACAGTCTAGATTGGTCAACCTCCTAGATCACGATATCGCGCTAACGGTCATGCAGCATTATCTCGCCGAATGCGCTTGTTGCCTCGAAGCGCTTCGAGCCTATCATTATTTCTTTTCCTCAAGGCGAAAAGTTCCGGTGCAATCTCTTTGGCGGGGCCGATACCCTCCGCTTCCAATTGTTCACAACGTTGGCGAATCTCGATGTGACGTAGGGAGTCTTGCGGGAGTAGAGTTCCGGCGTACGGGCGTTCCCCTGGAAACGTTCGCACGGTGATGAGGATGTTACCCATAGGCTGCATTGACGTAAGCGCGCCATTGTTATTTGCAGAGATGGCGCCGGGGAGCTTCTTGACAACAACAGCTTGGTGTTCATGAAGTCCTCCGTCCGTGCCGAGGCCGGGAGTGCTCTCGCCGTCCCCACGCCTTGATATCCGATTAGCTCAAACTTGCCGATGTTTACCAAGCCACGTACTACAACCGCCGCACTAAACCGCTTGAATTCGCAGAAAATGACTTTTTTTTGGCTCTCTACTGATCACCTCTTGCTACGCAACTAACCATGCACCAAATTTCGACAACGCTTTATAGGCCCGTACGCCAGCTCTGCCAAAATTCGTCATATGCCTACCGCCTCCGCCTCCTCCAGTCCATGTAGTGCCATAATGTTTCCACATTTCCAATTTGAAACCATGTCATTTATCCCACTGCCCGCCAAATACTGTCCCCGGCCGCATGGATGCCACGCTCCATGAGTTTATCGTAGATGCTATTTGGACTTCCGCATTGCCCACTCGCCGGACCGCATCCAACGCGGCCCACGCCTTGAATTTTCCACGCCTTAAAATGACGGCTATGAGCCCATGCATGACTCTTGGGAGCCGTTTGCCAACCTCAAACACGTGGGGGCGCTTCACGACTTTGCGCGCTCCAACTCAGCTCTCGCCCGCTTGTTCCGCCAGCCTACGTACCTTTAGCACCACAACCAATACCCGACGCGCTTCCCGCTCTCCAGTCCGTAAAGCGCCACACCAACTATCACCTTTTTGGGCTGGGTAGGAATGTGTGGTCTACATCAAGGAGAAGGAGATGGAGGTACTGCGTAAAAACTGACATAGACAACTGGTGCTTGTTTGGGGGTTGTGCGGTCGTGTAGTCCGCAGGACTACGAACGTACGCAACCATATAGCTTCGTTCCCATTCTCCTAGCAAGTCCTCCGCCTCCTCGTCTGAGTGCAAAGCAATACTCATGTCCATGATGACGAGGTTACCTCGACGTGCGTCCCACATGTCCTTTTGGCCATTGTCGTTAACTGCTCGCACACTGCCAACTCTGGTCAAAGGGTTCCACTCAATGAGCCGCCGCGTTGTTCTCAACGCTGTGACCTCACGAACAACACCGGTGATTTGACCATCGTTTTCCCGAAAACGTATTTGTTGCAGAGTGTTGTGAGATCCCCGTGGTGGGCACGATAATGGACACATCCGTACGTTGTACTCCGGGGGAGTCTTGGCCCTACTATCTCGCCAATAGTGGATGTACTGCGGGAGCCCGTTGCTCGGGCAGTACGGGGGTACATATATGAGATATATCCCCAATGGGTACCGACTTTTCGGCGCGGTACTTGGTTACGGCGTTTGACTCCGGACAAGGAGGTGCCGGGTTCGATTCCCGGTGATGGCACTTCCGTGTAACCCTTCGACAGGTTATGGGCCCTCCGCGTATGACGCGGGTTGCTAGGGTTTGACCGGAGTTGATCGGATGGTGTCCATTAGGGGGAGTGTTGTGAGATCCCCGTGGTGGGCACAATAATGGACACATCCGAACGTTGTACTCCGGGGGAGTCTTGGCCATACTATCTCGCCAATAGTGGATGTACTGCGGGAGCCCGTTGCTCGGGCAATACGGGGGTATATATATGAGATATATCCCCATCGGGCTCCCCACAGAGCTTGAAAAAGCCCTTCTCAAAGGTGTTGTATTATCTCGATCCATGGCTTAAGCGTTTGAGCATGCACGTACGGCATGGCTCGGTGCAACTTGGTGTCCCGGAGACCCTCGCTAACATAGTATTGGAGCAGCCGCGCGTCGCAAACGTACTTGAGGCGCGGGAACAAGTGACCGGCAAGCGTCTCGCAAGAGGTGCACGCGTTCTCAGTCAGTTATTGTGCGTGCTCGCTTGCGTCGTCGTGCCCCATGGAAACCCACTCGGGTGCAAGCGGCATATCGTTGCGGTTGTCGTGGAGCTCCTTTGGGTACTCAAGGTAAGCTTCCACCGACTATCCCTTGTTGGTGTCCCACTGGCAATCTAGCTCTTGTTCGAGTTTATGATGACCAAATAAAGTTTAACCGCAACGGCAACATGTTGGCGCAGCGGCATTGGCGAGGCACGCCCTCTATATGTTGTCTTCTCCTCATGCATAACCAGCACGACTGGTTAGACGCAAAATTCAATGGCAAAAAGCTCATTAGGCAATAATAACAACAAGAAAGGTGCTTCGCCAATAACAACAAGAAAGGTGGCCTCGATCCATACGGGCTAGTGGACTATAAACATATGTTTCTCAAGCCGTCCACCTATATGGCAAAACCCCGGTCAGAGCAGCCATGTTTGCCAACATGCAGTCGTGATACGTGACGGCGTGGCAACACACCTTGGGATGCATGTGTTAGAGGGGGCCATCGAGAATGGCATCGAGATACTGCTCTGGGTTTCAAACTTTAGTTTTGAGCTCTATGGCGAGAACACTTGCAATTTTGGACCATTAAAGATAAGTGCGTGACATCGTGACATTGCTGGGTAAAAATGTGTGTTGATCTTTCATTAGAGATAGATTGATGGATTTTAATGCAGTGTTACGCGAACTTGGCATATTTTCAAGCTATGTTACAACAACAATATACCGAGATGTTTCGCGCCAAGAACTATCGCGATGGCGACTTGAAGCAGCCCATGTTAGGAACACAAGCACAATGGCTTCATATACTCAAGATGGATAAATTTATGCACAAGTTTATGCCATCATGTTACGACGTTAACCCGAAATCCTACCATCGCCTACTCAAAATAAAACGCGGCCTCCTCCCCCATAGTAGTGCCACATCGACCCTTCATAAAATCACCCATCCCGACACAATAGCTGTAGAATGGGCCTGACCAACGCATCATGTTCAAGCACATGCGCCAACTCGGTGTGCCCTCCACCTTTGTCGACACATGCGAGCAACTCTATGGTGTCTCCACCACCGACCACATCACCCCCAACGGCTCCACCCCTACTATCGACACCAACCGCGGCACTCTACATGGTGAAACCTTCCCCCTTTCCTATTTACTCTCTTCCTCGAACCATACCTCCGGTGGCTCACGGTCGGTAGCCGAGGCTGGCGCCCATGTACCCCCGCGGCTAACGTTGACCCCACATAACCCACGGCGACCTACCCCGGCCACGGACTTGCCGACGACCTCAGCCTTGCAACGGGCTCTCCTACAAATATGACCATCCATCTCAAAAAGCTCTCTCTCTCTCTCTTCAGCGCGTACACATGTATGACTGTTAACGTTCGAAAATGCTGCATGACTGGCGCACTATGGAGTAACGACAACGTCCTCTCCCTAGCCAACCGCATCCTCCTCGCGCCCCCCCTACAAAATCACTTCGTCACCTACGACATGTGCAACTCCCCCATCCCCTCAATCGACCCCTCGGAATCCTACCGAGTCCTCGGGGTTGAACTCAACGCCACCATCACCTTCACCAAGCATTGGCGCGATCTAAAGCGAACGACAAAATATCTCATCAATGCCATATCCACCTCCCTGCTTACACAATTCAACAGAATCCGTGTCATTCGAGGACTCCTTATTGGCAAGCACTTCACCCTCCCTCTCGGTATCTTCAACGATTCCCAGCTGGACACCCTCGAGGACCAAATCTGCCGGGCACTCCGCTCCGCCGTCTCTTCGTTACATAACTCCCCCCCCCCCCCCCCGCACAGCCCTCCACCGCCCCACAACCGACATCGGCTACGGCCTGTCTTCCCTCAAAGCTAACGCAGCACAACTCACAGTCTGTCACATACGAAAGTCATGACCATCCCGGGATGTTAAGGCAAAATGGCCAAAACACAAATCCACACCATTTCCACCACCTACAACCATTGGCCCACATAGTCCATCATGCCACACGGTTCCTCCCCGCCCACACTCAAATATACAGTCCCGGCCCATCGCGACGCCGGCACCGTTTTCCACCATATTCCCCCCCTCTCACTCACCAACCCCATCGCCTCCACACTCTACGCCCACTTCACCCGCCAAGACGACACCCTCCTCGCCTCACTCCGCGACAAAACCACTCACATCACCGATCCACACACTTACAAACAAGCGTCTTGCGACTTCATACCCCGCAGCACACACAAGTCCCTCCTCTCCCGCATCACACCTTTCGGCATAGCAACATCACCACATGGCCAAAGACCCTTCTACGCGCCTCCAGCTCCTCCATCCCCCTCAAACCATGCAAGTCCATATCTACACTCGAAGGGGCCAACGACTCAGTCTATGTCCTTATCCGTCTCCTACCCGCGGTCCTCACTGAACTCCTCGACACCATTCTCAGCCGCCTACCCACCACACACCCAACCGTTAAGCATGCCTCTCCACCCACCACCATCCACCCATTTTGGATTCCTCTCTTAATACCCCACCTTCCCCGCTCCCCCACCACCCTCGTCCCCGGGATGACCTCCAACATTATCCCGGAGGCTGATAAGCAAGTATATTTTGGTTCAATAACACGACCTTTCAGCATGGCATAGATCGAGGAGTTGCTAGGACATGATGCCACCGGCATGCCCAGAAGTGCATAACTGTTTGCAATGTAGTTGAATGTAATTAAAAACAGAAAGTAAAATATGACTTGTCTCCTCTTCCCACTGCACAAACTTTAATAGCCCAGCCTAGCTTGCCCTCGGTCTCGAAGCGGCATACGGGCCTCGGAAGCTCGTCTCTTGACGTGTTGATTGTCGCCACGGGCAAACGTGATCACGCGCGTCTTGACGCTTGGTTAATCTCACCAGTATGTACGCTAGTATTGTACTAGGACTTTAGCTAATTACAATGGATGTGCATGGAGTAGCGATACGTACGAGTCATGCAGTCGTATGTATACTGAGGACAATACTCGCCACACTCGCACCCTCCCCCTCTAGACAAAGTCGAGAATTAGCCTCACCCCAACCCTTAAATTACCCTCATGCCAATCTCAGTAGGGCTTCGGCTCCGTTGACGTTGTCATTGAAAGTGGGGAAATCGCGCCGGGTGCGCTGTCCTCATGAAATCCAAGAGCTCTTAACGACTTGCGAATTGACCCCATTTCAAATGAATCCAAAAAGTGTTGTAACGCAACTTTACGGTGAACTTCATTTAATCGGTCCGATGAAACATTTGAATTTGCTCGTGCTTAAAATAGGTGTAGAACATCATATACTTCCCACGGCGTCATGGAAGAGTGTTAATCTTGAAATCAAAGATTCGATCAATATTGTCCTCGTGATTGTCTTCATGAAATTGAAATTGAAATTGTTTACAACATGTACCGGGTGAAACTCACTGTTTTCTCTTGGCCCTCCCAACTATGCCATGCACGAAACGTACAAGTCAGGGCTAGACCGTGAATCCCCTAAACCCAACCTCTCCAATGGGTGTTGGGGGGTTCCCCACCCCCCCCCCGGGGAAATTTGAAATTTGAAATTAAACACTCCAATACCTGTAAAAACTGGCTGGAGTCTCTGGGCCCCCCCTTATGCTACGCCTAGCTGGACTTAGAAGCGTGAGGTAGACCGTGAACCACTAATCCCAACCTCTCCAATGGCAGTAACGATACCGTCTAAAACATACCCGTATCCAGATATTTATAATTTTCTGATCTATACGTATTTTTTTTTGGATACAGTATGAAATAAAAAAATGTCGCTAGTCCACGATACGCGGCCTGCTCCAGCCGCGGCGGGGTCGCCGATCAGCAAGGCTGGTCAGCGTGAGCTGGTCGAGTCGAACCTGCCTGACCTCGGCTCTTGTGCGACTCCGGTCGTGCCGGAGGTAGGGGGAAAGGCAGGTGGAAAACCCCCCTCGCTCATGTCGTCGTCGGACTCGTCTCGATCCGTGCTCGACCCCGTCCGAGATATCGGAGATAGTAGTCGCTCTGCTCGGCGCGACTCTCCACCTAGTCTAGCCTTCTCCCCCCCCGCGGGGGCTGGGAGGAGAAAATAGCCAGGCTGCAGACCCCCAGCCAGATGTCTCATGTCCCCTGTCCGTTTGCCGTCTGTTTCCACCACCTATCTGATCGCGATGTGCTGGCCGCACTTGCCTCCCCCGGTGATTTACGTTGTTAGGGGACCGCCTATACGAGCAGTGTGCCGTTGCGATAAACCGGGGCACACTGCCTGAGGCAGCCTGTCAATAACCGGGTACCGACTAGGGGAGGGGGAACGGATAATGCCCAGGGATCGGCTATCCTCAAAAGATGGTGGGTACGGGAATATTTTACCGAAAACCCCCCTTACCGGGTTTTTCCGGCGGCGGATGATCCTCCCGACCTCCGCCGCCAGACCGTGCCGCTCCTCCGGCTGCGACCCGCCTCCGTCATGCGTATCTTCGGGCCTCTCCCCCAAGGGAGACCAAAAGGTTTAGCAGGGCTGGCGGCTACTAGTGTGGCGGTTAGCCTCTGTCAGCTAAACGCTAGCACAAATCTGTTCTAGTCTGTCTAGTTCTGTTGTTGCAAGTTGGCAAAAAGATGTTGTCGAGAGGACAATTGATGAAAGATGTTTCATTGCTGTACTTAGGCAGTAGATGTTGTAAGTGAACAAAGGAATTGTTAAAAGGTTCTGTCACCTCCCTCTACTACACTGGGCTTAAATAGGTTTCAGCCCAGACTAGTTACGCCTGCAAGCTTCGCTTACGTGTCAGGCGTTGGTGCTGCTCAACCGTCGTCATCTGTCCTCGAGACACGGCCTGCCTAGCATTGGGTCTCACGACGCGGCTCCTTCTGCATTGGAGAGTTCGTTCTGGCGCGTCATCTGGCTGGTTAGATTGATTATGCATATCTGTACGTACCGGGAGGTACTGGTCGTACTGTAGCATCAGCACCATTACAATATTGCAGTAGCGACGTACCCACGAGTATACGTCCGTCTTGTGGAAAAGCACGAATTGGTATCCGTAACGAGTACCTGTACAATGTCCTGCAATGTACTGTTGCAGGACTGTACTCGTCACACTCGTACCCTCCCCCTCTTGACAGTTCAATGAGGCCGCCGCGAGGCAGACCTCCGTGGTTCTTGGCTCCTTTACTGAAGCAATTACTGGGACTCAGGAATGCGCGCTGGGTGAGCGTGCATGAAGTCAATGTACGCCTGAGTCTCGGCGAACTTGCGCCATTGGGGCGTCTCCAAGAATTCTTGTAACGCAATTGTTCGATGCACCTCGTTCAAACGGTGCCAGACAGGTGGAATGTCGTCATCACTGAAGTGCGTCATGAAGAGCAAATATTTGCCTCGTCGCCCAGGTAGCGACTTGATGCACACAGCAGAGATGTGTGAGACGTCGAACTCCTCATCGTCTCCTTCAGGAACAGTCACAGGAACAGCTGGTCGTAGTGGAGCGGTAGAGCAGGGTCGTAAGTTATTAACGTGGAACACAGGGTGTAAGCGTATTGTCGCTGGTAGTTTCAATCTGTAACTGTGTTTTCCAATCTGCTCCTCCAATTGTTTACAACAAGTACCGTATGCGCCGGTTTTTCACCAAAAGCCGGATGCGTCGGCTGCTGTCTCTGGGCCCTCCCAACTATGCCATACAGGGAACTTACAAGTCAGGGCTAGACCGTTAACCACCTAATCCAACCTCTCCAAGGGTGTTCGGGGGTTTTACTCCCCCCGGGGAGGGTGCAAGTAGAGGCGAGGGTTGTGTGCATTCAGGGTCGTGTGTGGAGGCAATGTGCGGATGCGTGGTGGGAGGTCGTGCGGGACTTGATGCGGTATATGCGTAGGAGGTGATGCAGCCATTGGACAGTATGCGTATGGAGTTGAGCAAGAATGCGAGATGTGTCGAGGCGTGCTTTGGAGACGAGTTTATCTGGAGGGTCGGTGCGGGCGGTGAGAAGGGAGGTGAGACTCGTGATGGTGGAGGAGTGTGGTGTACCGGTGCGGCTCATGACTATGGGTATGATGTCGACCACTGTGCCTGGCCAGTGGTTTCTGATGGCGTTCGCAAGGGGTGTGTATTTGGTGCGTATGAGGTCAGCTGTGTGCGAGAGGTTATTGTCTGTGCAGTATTTCCATTCCCCTATCTGGATTTTTTTTATGGATGCGTAACGTCGGCGACCGTTGGAGTGACCAACGAATCGGGGTTCGAGGATGCGGATGAAGTCAGGTTTATGTGCAGGGGGACGAAGTGGGGGGGGGAGAATCTCAGGTGGGAGGACGGCAGGGCACGAGGTGAGGGAATCGGGCGAGAGACCTTCGTCAGCAGCGACAAGGCGGGTGGGCATGTGGGTGGGGTGAGGTGGGTGGCAGTCAAGTGGGGTGCAGGCAGGGGTGGGGGAATCAAACGATTTTATGGGTTTGTTACCGAAGTCTGCGGTGATGGTTTCCCATCGCCCTCCGTTGTGGCGTTCCAGTAGGGAGAGTAGGAGTTGCAGAGCGCTGTTGTGACGGTCCTGTCTTAGACCAGACATAGAGGGGCAGTTACCGGCCATGTGGCCGTTGCTAGTGAATTGGCCACATAGGGGGCAGCGCAGGGTGGGGTTGTGAGTAAGTAGGCGGGTGTTGTGGACACCCCACATGAATTCTTGTTTGTGTGTGAACTGGATATTAGTGAGGGTTGAGTGTTTTTTGTGGTAAGAGAAATCGGCGCCGTCCTGCGCGGCGCGGGCGAGGAGGGCACCGTGTTTGGTTGTTCGCGAGAGAGGAGTGTGTGTGTGTTTTGTGCTGTAGGTGTGTGCGTCGGATTTGAGGTTGGTGTATTTGTAGGTTACGGTGTCCCCTAGCGGTTGTGGGATGAGGGTGTATGGCCATGTCCAGTGGCCTATTGTGACTTCAGAGCCTGTGGTGTATGTAGTATCGGGTGGGTGACCGTCCGCGACTTGGTTTGCGAGGGTGTCTGCGAGGTCGTTGCCGATGGAATGGTTGTGGGCTTTGATTTTGCCGAGGTGTGTACGGATGCCTGTTTCGCATCGGGTTTTAAGGGTGTGTGTGATAGATGAGAGGGTGTCGCGGTGAATGTTGTGGCGGTAAGCGGAAGGGCAGTTTAGGTAACCTTGTATGAGGCGGAGGGAGCACGCACTGTCTGTGAGGAGGTGGGTGTGGCCAAGTTGGAGGCCTATATCTATGGCAGCTAATTCAGCACGATTTATTGTATGGGAGGGAGGGGTAGATGTCACCAGGATTTTGATTTTGGTGTCCGAGGCGGGGTGGGTGGCTGCTGCTCCGAGGGGGGTCGAGCCGCCTTTTTTTGAGCCGTCTGTGTAGACAAAGTCCTGCCAGTTCCAAGCAGGGGTGCCTCTGGTGGGGGGGTACGTTAGATGCACGCGGTCTGGGAGGGGGTATGTGAGGGGGTGAGATGGGTTTGGGGGGCGGTGGTATATACCTGCTGAGTGGGGTGAGTATGCGACAAAGAGGTGTGGAGGAGGGGGGGTGATGATGGGGTTGGGGAGGTGAGTGTCGTAGATAGATTCGAGAGTGTTGTGAAGGGCGGTCATGGCTGCGGGTGACGGGAGGGTGGTGAGTGCGAGGGGGTTAGCGACGAGGTATATGTCGACCATCCATCGTGTGCCGAATGGGGTAGGGGTGGGGTTGCCAGTGTGTTGGTCGGGGGGTAGGAATGTGTTTGCGTCATTGGGCAGGGTGTAAAGGTGGTGGGTGTATGGGGAGTTGATGTATTTGGAGTGGCGGTACGGTGTGTGTTCCCAGCGGGGGAGGATGAGGATGGTTGCGCTGGGTGTGTGAGAGGCGGTGAGGTGTGCGCTGGTGATTGCGTGTTCCATGGCTCGTCTCATGCATTCGTGGTCGTATTCGGGGTTGGCTATGTTGGTGCCTTGCCATGTGTGTGGGGCATTGCTGCCGCTAGATGAGAAGACTATATCTTCAGGGTAGAGGGAGTGGTAGGTGTGGGAGTGGAGGGATTTATTGAGGGGGTCGGAGTAGAGTTCTGTCTGGACGCGGAATGTGTGCCGGAGAGCTGTGAGTAGGTCTTCTCTAGTGGCCCATCTATTACGGGTGGTGGTGGCGGGTGTGGGTGAGTGGATTTCTGAGCGGGAACCTAGGCGGGTGAGGAGGTGGTAGACCTCCTCTTCGAACGTATGCTGCGAGAGGTCGGGGCGAAAGAGCTGAAAGAGGTGGCGGACGCGGGGGCCGTGAAGGGTGGTGACCGCGCGGCCGTCGGGAGTGCAGAGTATGGTGGTGTCGAGGAGTGATGGGTGTGCGTGGATAGCGAATTTACCGGTAGGGAGCATGTCGAGGTCGGGGTTGATGGGGTCATGGCTGAAAGTGATTAGGGGGTGTGACCACGGAGGGGGTCCGGGTTCTGGCAAAATTGGTGTGGTGGAGGGGACATAGCCTGAGTTAAATGCGGTGAGGGCGGTGGGGCCGGAGGGGGTCTCACTGATGGTGTCGTGGAGTTGTAGGCACGGGGCCCATTGCACTTCGTGGAGGTGGGTGAGGTCGTGGTGTTGGCCACGAGCACACCAGTCGCACTGCCATGAGGCGGGTCCCTGAGCTGGGCGGCATTGGGAGTGTATGGCAAAGTGCGGGTATGTGCAGCAGGTGGAAAAAGGGCCAAGCTGTCTGTCTCTGAGCTTCCTGTTCGGTTGTCCTCGCAGAAAAAGATTTGCTGTGACGACTGACACCTTGTCTCCCTTAGCGAAGTGTGGCGCTGTAGACGGTTCTGTGCGCGCTTGCATCTCGTCCTTATGTAGCTGTAACACTGAGCGTACCAGGGTGTGTACTTCCTGTAACAATCTCAACCGTTCTGTTGCGTCTTGCGAAATTGGAATTGACGGTCGCATGCTGAAGAGTAGGTCAGGAGGCTCCTCAGGAGAAAAACCAAAGTTAGCCTCGAACGGTGTGTGCTCAATTCCGAGTGCACGCGAAGCGTTGTACGCAAACTCCACTTGCGGTAAAAGTGTCGTCCAATCAGAGCCATCATAGCAACAGAAGCAACGAAGAAGCTGCTGAAACGTGCTGTTCACGCGCTCTGTCAGTCCATCTGTTTCTGGGTGTCGGCTGGTAGACATGTTCAGTCGCGTTCCAAGGCGTCTCCATAGTGTCTGCCAGAAGGCGCTGACAAATTTCGGGTCGCGGTCACTGATCAGCACACGGGGTAGTCCATGTAAGCGGTAGACTCCCTGTAAAAATAAAGTGGCAGTTTCTTCGGCAGTAATCGTCTCTGTGCATGGCAGAAAATGGGCCATTCGAGTTAGATGGTCTACTACAATCAGCACACTGTTAAAGTTGTTGCTCTCAGGCAAGTGTGTCAGGTAGTCAAGACCAACTGTGTGCCACGGTCTGGGTAAAACATGCAATGGGTAAAGAGTCGCAGCCATCTGCGGTCGAATCTTCGCTCGTCGGCATACGACGCAGCGTTCACAAAAATCTTTCACGTCTTGGCGGATTCGTTTCCACCAGAATCTGTCGAGTGCTTTAGCAAGAGTGCTAGCAACTCCTCTGTGACCAGCTGACGAACTTTCGTGCAGCTCTGTGATCAATCTCAGTCGGAGCTCAGAGTTCTGTGGAATACAGAGGCGATTGAGACGCCAAAAGTAACCGTCTCTGGCTTCTATCCGGCTGTCTCTTGTCCACTCACCATCGTCCCCATAAAACGAATCTCGTGAGAACCCCTCGCGAATGAGATCAGCGAACTCAGGGCTCAGCTCCAACGCTTCAACAGTCAGTGAATTTAACTGTGCGTCTTCAAACAGCAGCTGGGACTTCCGTCGTAATTCTCGATCTGACGGAACCTCGCCATCCCAAAATAAGGGTACTGTGGCCTGAGGTACGAAGTCTGGACGCCGGCTTAACGGGTCGGCTTCGTTCAGAGCTCCCTTGCGATATGCAAGTGTCATCGAGCCCACAAACGGTTGCAAATCCCGCAGGTATCTTGCTTGCCGCTTGTTCAGCATGTTGTTCGGTTGCCTGAGCAGATGCCGCAGTGTGTCGTGGTATGTTACGACAAGGAACTTAGAACAGCCTTCAAGATAGCACCTCCAATGCTTGACAGCTTCGCATACGGCCAAAGCTTCTAAGTCGTACACAGAGTAAGTGTTACCACGCTCAGCTGGATTCAGCTTACGCGCCCAGTAAGAGACTGGTTGAAGACCGCCTCCTTGGTCTTGCAACATGACTGCTGCAATCCCCACTGTTGAAGCATCTGTAGCCACGGTGAACGTCGCGTCCGAGCCGACCTCCGGAAGGATCAGGCATGGCGCGGAAATGAGCCGTAACTTGAGAGTCTCGAAGGCTTCCAAACAGGCAGGCGTCAGCGTAACCTTCTGTGGCTGGGACTTCCGCAGTAAGTCCGTCAATGGAGCCGTAAGGTCGCTAAAATGGTGTATAAATCTCGCATAGAAGTTGCAGAACTGTACGAAACTGCGAACCTCCTTCTGCGTCTTGGGCACTGGCCAGTCTGCAACGGCCTCGACTTTCTTTGTGGAAACCGAAATTTTCCCGGCTGACACAGTATAGCCCAGATACTCCATTTCTTGCAATCCGAAGAAGCATTTCTTAAGGCGTAATTTCAGCCCTTCCTCCTTGAATCGCTGTAGAACTAGACGTAGGTGTTCCAGGTGCTCTTCCAGAGTTCGACTGTAGATACAAACGTCATCCAGGTAGACTATCACGAACTTACGTAAAAAGTCGCGAAGAATGTCGTTCATCATCCTCTGAAATGTAGCCGGTGCATTGCACAGCCCAAACGGCATGGCGACCCATTCCATCAAGCCATCAGGGGTCTGAAAAGCCGTCTTGTGAATGTCCTGTTCACGCACTCGAACTTGCCAGAATCCAGAAGCGAGGTCGAGGTGTGTGTAAAAATTCGCGTCCTTAAGTTCGTCCAGTGTGTCGTCCACGCGTGGTAACGGGTAGGCGTCCTTACGCGTAACCTCGTTAAGGCCACGGTAGTCAATGCACAGACGTAGCGAGCCATCAGCTTTCCGCACAAAAAGAATTGGCGAGCCGAATTCACTGTAGCTGGGACGGATCAGACCAGCTTCCACCGCGTCTTTAAGCTGTCGATTAAGCTCAGCGCGTTCTGCAGGTGACAATCTGTTCAGACGTTGACGTCGCATTGGGCCAGTTGTGTCAATGGGGTGATCCCACTGTCGGCTTACTGGCGGAGAGTCGACAGGTTGCAGTAACTCCGGGAAGTCTTCAAAAAGTAACGACCGGAAGTTGTCACGTTGTTCTGCAGTTAGTTCCTCTCCAGTGTGAAAGTCTGTTGATTGTTTGGCAGCTGACGTAAGTTCAATGACGTAAAAATCAGCATGACGTCCTCTGCTGCGGCGCGTCTTGCGTATAAGCTTCTGAACTTTCGTAGACGACAGGAGTAGACACTCAGGGCGTCGTTCCTCGAGTGTAGTCTCCACTGCTGTGCCGTCCATTAGTGTAAAAATTCTGGTTGTACCAAATTGTAAAGAGGCCTGTTCGTTATCAAGCCATGGTAAGCCCAGGATTAAATCAGCTGTACGTAAATCACGTAGAACGTAAAAAGTCCGTTGAAACTCGTGTCGAGCCAGCTCAAAAGTGACGTCGCAGACTGTCGTAGAAGTCACTCGTTGTCCGTTAGCGAGTCGAACTGGGGTCTTACTTGCAGACTTCCGAGTCTGTAAAGCAAAGCGTCGTACAAAGTCCTCTGACACAAAATCAAGTGTCGCAGCGCAGTCCACTAATCCAGAAATTTGGTGTCCGCCATCAGGAGTTTTCACAGTCAGCTCAGTTCGAATTAACGGGCGAGCTTCCGTGAGGTCAGTCAGTAGTGCTGTAGTTGGCGAAGAAAATTGTCGCAGCGTAGCGATGGACTGTTCCGAGTCGTTTGTTGGTACATGTACCGAGTCAGGTTGATCAGGTGCTGTAGGTTCTGGTGAGTCGTTAAACGCACAATCTGCGTCGACTAACCACAGCTGTACAGGCCAAGGGGCTGGAGCAACCACCTCATGTTGAGCTGGGTTTTCCAGTGATTGACGTGTAAAAAGCTGTGTCCTTGCTGGGAATTCTTGGTAGAGTTTCCAGTGCTTAGTCACCTGTGTAAATTTCGCCCATTTCGGTAGTACAAATACAGCCATCGTAGATGTCGGAGATGTTCGACGACAATTCTCAAAATGCTGCGCAATCTGCTCAGCTAACTCCCAGGGTGGGTTGATGAACACCCGTTCTCCTGTCAAGTCTCTGTCTAGAATCGAGTCACTCGGCGAACAGTGAGGTAAGTCACCGTGCGAGTTAAGACCTTCATCATCAGCACATCCCTCCAACGTGAAGTTGAATCGTGCATGCAGAGGGTCAAAGACTGAGTCAACCAGTTTCCAATCAACTGAACGTCTGGTTACAGTTTTACGACTCTGTCTCTGCTTAATCTGACGACGACGACCTGCTACTTGCGTTACAGGTGTCGCAACTGTAGTCGATGGAGATGTCGAAGGTGTGTCGACGACCTCTGTCGCTAACAGTGTCTCAGAATGAACAGTAGATGTAGCCGGCTGCTCCAGTTCATTTGTAGAACAGCCTTGCCACCATCATTGCTTCTTAGGTTGCATTGGTGCCTTGCCTTTGAACTCCGGGCATTGGAACAAACGGTGTCCCTTCTTGTGGCACTTGAAGCAGAGTCCTTCGTCCATGTGTCGCTTGCGCTCCTCAGCTGTCATTGCATTTGCGAGTGAATTAAAATCTTCGCGACCAGATGTTTGACCACGTCCACCATTATTGCCACCTCCACGTCCACGTCCACGGCCACGTCCACGGCCACCTTTGTTACGTTTCCAGACGTTAGAGGCTTCCTCGAGAGGGTCCTCAAAGTTGCGCTTGCGTAACTCCTCAACAAGCTCGTTGTACGTAGATGGAATTGGAGGCTGATTTTTCCGGTTCAACCACCACCCACCTAGGTGTCCAGAAAACTGTGAAGTAACCCAGAACACTGCATCGTAC
This sequence comes from Tetraselmis chui, assembly GCA_026401115.1. Lineage (NCBI taxonomy): Eukaryota > Viridiplantae > Chlorophyta > Chlorodendrophyceae > Chlorodendrales > Chlorodendraceae > Tetraselmis > Tetraselmis chui. The sequence goes on along the minus strand of JAPMLY010001888.1, from coordinate 16,944 downwards.
GAGTCAGCCGTAATTCCAAGCATTATAAAACGTTGAGGCTGTGCTTCGAGCCAATCCTCCAGCTCATTAGGCACGCGACCATTCTGGTACGGTGAAGTAATAGCAGCCTTACGCTGAGTCTCCGTGAGGGTCACAGATAGTCCAGCCAAGTTGTGAGTAGGCATCGGCATTCCCACTCGTAAATCTGTAGGTCCTTCTCCAGTCAGTCGCTTGATGTGTCCACGAATCAGCAGCCAGACAGAACCAGAGTCGACCGTCGTAAACCGGGTGTACATGTGGAACTGTCTCGGGATAGACGTGTCGTCTTGCATGATTGGAACATGTTGTGTGATTGCTCGATAAAAAGATTCCCACTGAGCCACGTAACCAAAGTGAAGTAATTCACTCTTGTGCTTCTTAGCACGAAGTAACCCTGTCTGTGCGGGCGTAAGTGTCAGACCGTCAATGTTGATGGTTTCCGGTACAACGTAAGTATCATCCGGATTAACTGTCGACTGTGCCAAAACAGCCTGCTCGACCTGAGCAGGTGTACGTAAGTTGTTCGTAGCAAACAGGACAGGAATAGAAGCCGAGTACACATAGACAAGCTGTCGTCCTTGAGGTAGTGTAACATTAACAGGTTCACCACTCAACAGCGTCAAATCATCCGGTGTCAAAACAAGACCGGTCTCCTCATGTAACTCGCGAATAGCAGCGTCGACATGCTCTTCGTTAGGTAAGACAGAGCCAGCTGGGAACCAAGTTTTACCAGAACGAGGCTCACGCTGAAACACCAACTTCAAGTCCGACGATTTAGTTCCTCCAACGTGAATTACTAAAACCACGTAATATCCTGCTCCGAGAGAAGCCATCTAAACTCAATCAAACAACGTCGAGCAAATCAACGAGCAACGAAAGCGTGCGTCGACCAAAGAGCTCCGAAACCAGTGTGGCGGTTAGCCTCTGTCAGCTAAACGCTAGCACAAATCTGTTCTAGTCTGTCTACTTCTGTTGTTGCAAGTTGGCAAAAAGATGTTGTCGAGAGGACAATTGATGAAAGATGTTTCATTGCTGTACTTAGGCAGTAGATATTGTAAGTGAACAAAGGAATTGTTAAAAGGTTCTGTCACCTCCCTCTACTACACTGGGCTTAAATAGGTTTCAGCCCAGACTAGTTACGCCTGCAAGCTTCGCTTACGTGTCAGGCGTTGGTGCTGCTCAACCGTCGTCATCTGTCCTCGAGACACGGCCTGCCTAGCATTGGGTCTCACGACGCGGCTCCTTCTGCATTGGAGAGTTCGTTCTGGCGCGTCATCTGGCTGGTTAGATTAATTATGCATATCTGTACGTACCGGGAGGTACTGGTCGTACTGTAGCATCAGCACCATTACAATATTGCAGTAGCGACGTACCCACGAGTATACGTCCGTCCTGTGGAAAAGCACGAATTGGTATCCGTAACGAGTACCTGTACAATGTCCTGCAATGTACTGTTGCAGGACTGTACTCGTCACACTAGCGAGCGCCGTGCCCTAGCGCTGCTTCCCAGCTGTCCGCCGCCAGCTCCAACACCCTCGTCTCACCGCTGATCCGCCCGTACCCTTCCTTGCCAAAAAACATTCCGCAGTCCTCGTACCCGTCAGGGCGGGAGAGTATCTGTGAGTATTTAGTCGCTGAAAGAACAAATCGGACAGGCCGAGCGGGAGATCCCTGTGATGGTGTACGGATATTATGTTTTTCCAAAACCCTCCGTACCGGGCTTCCCGACAGCTGTTGATCCCGCGGATCGCAGCTGTCGGTACCTCGTTCAGCCCCCTACCGTGCCAAGCATGGCACGGCTACAGGGTTACCAGCGCCCACCGCGTGGAGGTAGAGGTAGGTGCCGACGGGCCTGCGAACGCACCCCCCTCCGGGGCCGCCGCCGCTGCGCCGCCGGCGGGCGCCCCCCCCGGGGAGTGTGACGTGCGTGAGGGTGGTTGGGATTTGGACTACCACACAAAAAACGAATAAGAAAGCACGGGCGGGCATCGATAATCATCGCCCCCGCATGCTTGCAGAAACATGTTGATGTAATTTGTGGATATTTTACCCGCCTTTGCGTGTCATAAGCAGTTGGCACACAAAGAGCGTCGATAGAGATGCCCCAAGCGCGCGCCTCCGACATGGCAATGCATGCTTTCACCGTTGGCACACGTGCCAAGCCAATCCGGCGTGAAATTGAGAAAGTGCGCGAGGTGGGGGCTTTACGTAAGCGACTAAGCGAGCGACCAGCTCACGTTCCGTGCTTGCGGCAGGCATCCGCGCCTGCCCGTATATTCGCCTATGGATTGCATGTTGCACGCCGTGTAAGCCGTCATGCCCGACGTCCCCGTCAGCCGAACCAACACTTTTTTGTTGCCGCACTTGGTGACGCCCGTACATTGGCACGCGTTAGCCGGGCGCACTCCCGGAATTCGGGGGCGCGTGATTATGGGCCGAGCCGTCCATGCACTGGGTATGGGGTGACATGCGCATGCGAGTTGCGCACAGCATGTGCAGAATGGGGGCGCCCGTTACATATTTTGCTTTTGAAGCACGCGTCGCCGTAATTACGCAAGTGATAACCGGGATTGCCCCGCTGCATTTTCGGGCAACGCATGAGGTCAAAACCACAGGCGCGCATCCACGGCTTCATTGTGGGGATTGCGCGAGGCTTTTGCCATGCATGTCGTGAGTTCCAACGTGTCGGTCCGTTTGTGGGCTTTAACGTACGAACTGCGCTTGATGTTTTAGAAATATGGGTCTCATGTTCTGGAATAAGTACATCATCTTCATGGGTCACCAGAACGGGAAGTGGGTGAATTGACGATTTTACATGTAAACTCTGCTTTCCAATGCAAGTTCTGGATTTGTATTTTGTTTTATCTTCGAAAAGTTATGCCCCATTTACTGAGAGCCCTTTTTCTTACCACCGTCTCCACACCCCCATGTCGCTACCGCGCACCAGCCTTCACACCTCCTCACAACACCCACGGCGCATGCCTCTCACGCGCCTCGCCAGACACAAGCGTCCTTGATAAGGCATGGCGCTACCTTTGGCATGTTTGGTACCATCGCTCGCCACGTGAAGAAGATACATATGGCAGTGTATTCAGCCCCATTCCGCATCCTTCAACGCTCGTCGTTTCGTACTTGGTTCTTGCGGTTGGCTGCAACTCGCCCCACGGAGTACAAAGCCCGCCGTGGCAGCTGACCTCCCCGCGATTTGCTGCCCGCAATATGGGGTGTGAGCTAAAAATAAATCATCGTGGAGTTCGTGCGTCGCCATGTGTATGAGGCGGGGCCCCGCGCTACGTGCCCACTTAGCGACATTTCAACCCCCCAAAATGACACAACCACGCCTGCCGCGTACTCGGGCGTTGGGGGCGCATGGCGTGGGGCGTCGTGCACGAGCGACTGAGTGCGCATTGTCGTCAATAAGCGACAATGCTCTACCACGCACATTTTCAACCTAAGTTCCAGGCCTTAGCCAAATACGTGCAGTTTTCTAAACCCTAAGACAACAAATCACGCGATTGCGTGCTAGTCCGTGGCGCGTTTTTTCGAAATGGTAAGAGAAATTGCTTCGGCCAACGGCCAAATTCGAAGAACGCATACGAATTATGACGTGAATTTGAACAACTCTGCGTTATTTGGTGATGTTTAGGTCTAACTTAGAGTTCAACGTGCCCTGATCTCGAGGGTTCTCGAATTATGTTGTATAACTCTTGTTCTTGAATGTAGCTATAATAGGAATTTCATAACAAAAGGAGCAAGGAGGGAAAACCTCCTACTATACTCTCTTCCCATAAAGTCCGTAACTTGTGAAATAGGTCCTTTCGCGTAGGGCGGGTGTTTATCACGTTGGCTTTCCAGCGATTCAATGCACTTTAGCTCGTTAAAAAGGCGGACCAAAACTTGTGTTGACGGTGAAGTAAATGGGGAAGCGGGGCACAAATGGGGCCCGTCATGGCTACGATCTGACGTGTTTGGGTTCGCGGCCGAACTCCGATTTCGGGGCACACCCTGATTCGGGCGCCCCGGAATTCGGATTTTCCACACTTTGGCTTGTGAATGCTCCCGAAATCGGCGACACAACATGCGGTTTTTGTGATCCCATCATGTTGTCCACAAACATGGGAGCACGTGGGTGTGATGGCATGTGCCGTTTAGATGCTTGACGTGGGTGGGATTGGGGGCGGGAAACCACATGTTTGCATGCTTAAACAAGCCTAGCTTTGCCGTACGGTGTCCAATTCCAGCAAACTAAGCTGCAAATGGAAGCCCTTCCACGCCAACCGGCCGGTTTTCGCGTCAAATCCGCCGTCCGATGTCATCCAAGCCCTCGTACAACCAACTAAAGTTTTAAGGTTTTCAAAGTCTGCCACATTCACGCGGGGCTAGCAACCCCTAAAGTGGTACCCGCACACCCGCTCCGCCAATACGCTCAACAATCAGTGCTCTATATTTCTTCTATTCACGTTGCCCATTTCATGCCCCATGCTGGCATGGTGCCGTGCCATTTGCCGCAGGCCAAATAAAGGCCCGTGCTTTGAAAGCTTTGAAAGGTACTTCGGAAGCTCCCCGCCATTTTTCACGCCCGGCGATACGCGCGCTAGGGTGCTTACACTCCAAGTCAACCGCCCCGCAAGCCCAATAGGTCCCTAGCCCGTGCTCCTTGTTTGTATTGCCTGGCACGTGGCAAGAAAACCTAGTGCACACGACATGCCATTCTCGGTGTCGCAGCTCTGTAGACGGCCGGGCGCAACACACTCGGCGGACACTCGTACAATTGTGCAAGCATGTTGAGAACCATGTGTCGAGTATTCTCCCGGCTTGTCGCGGCACTGCGTGTACCGAGGCACGCATAGAGGCGTGCATGACCTGCACATGCACGAATTTCGGCCTGCAAAGTATGGGCCGCAAATCCAACGTGTGTGCCCACAATAATTGGGGCGTCCCGATGAAGGTGCTCACGTCAGTGAACAGCTCGCCGTGGTGTGTTGTTCGAAAATCATTATTGTACCCCCCAATCGAGTTGCATGGCCATCGCGGCAGTTCGTGGCGGGTAATTAATAAATGCGTGTCCTTACTTACGGACTTGATGGGAAGAGCGCAGTCATGAGAATCAAGTAATGTTTCAGTCAGTATTATTGTTAGAGTTTTCAAAATCTTTGCCGTTCCGTAGGACACATAGCATTTATCCAATATAAATAGTGATTTATGGCACTTGATTTTCGCTAAATATATATCTTTCCGGCCTTTCTCCCTACTATCGGGATGTCATATCTTTACCTATCAATGTAGCTGCCAATGAAATGGCCAGTACACATTGTTTTCAGGCTCTGCTGGTTCCACCACTGGCGATAACTCTCTCAGTTGCTCCATCGCAATTTTCCACGCAGCGTTGATTATATTGGTGTGGGCTCTCGTAGTCTCGAGATTGGCAAATGATACATCATCTGCGTGTCGCTTCATAAGCTGATATTTCATGACAACCTCGTCAGCAGGAAGCGCGTCAATGGCGTCCAGCACACTGCTCATTGGGTTTGCCTTCCAAGCGCCATCGTCCACCGTCACAATAATATCGCGCCAAGGCACGACGTCCTGAAAGGGCGCGTTGTCAATAATGATGTCGACAGTGCTCGCCAGCGCAACAGGGATTGTGAGTGTATCGAAGGCGTTGTACAGACGATCAGTGCTCGGGGTGTCGCCAGTGAGGCAGAGGAAGAATCTGGACTGCTGCATCACTACTGCAGCTTCGGCAACGGCCAAGGGTTCTCCGGATAGTGGATGGTCGCCGGGGGTCGCTTTGCTTTCGCAACGGCCGGAGTGGCCGCCAAGACCAACAAAAAATCGGCCACCCAGTTTGTGGCCGCCTACCCGCCACGAACAAGCCAGCTGTCGTCTATACTTGTACGCATCACGACGGTCCACTTGCCCAACAAATGACACGTCGTATTTTCGTTCCGCAAACGGCACGAGCTCAGCGTGGTAGTTTGAGATGTCGGAGTCGCCATCGTATTTCGACGTGTACGCTGACGTGTCCCACCCCCGAACGTGTAACGCCGCGTAGGTGCTGTACCCTACCGGGAAGAATCTGCGATGCATCAATTGGCGATTTGTCAGCGATTTGCAAAGTACAGGTAGCGACATACGGGTACCGGATTTTTCTTGCAAGGACGGGTACCAGTTTATCCGACTGGCGGATGATGACATCCAATAAATTTCTCCCCGGCCCGCCCCCCGGCCCGGCGCGGACGGGCGTGAATAGTTATATCAATTTGATTATAAAATAAGTACAGGTACTGGAATCTAAGAAGTGCGTACGTGCGTACATCGGAAACGGATTGAAACAATAAGCTTTAGATAGTAAAACATTTTCTTACAAGAAAATATTTGGAGGCCACCAAGCAAAAAGAAGAAGAGAGGAAAAAATGATTTGTGCTATAGACAGTGTCTATCGTTCATAGCATAAATCGTCAGACATCATCGCCGCCTACCCGCGACCATGTTATGTTGGATTACAAGAAGAAAAACATAAGCAAGGACAGGGAAAGTGGGAGGGGAAACAAAAGGGCAAGAGTGACACGAGGATCACGGAATCCAAAGCAAATAAAGATGGTTACACGAAGAACAAGATGAGCACGGGCAGGGAAAGCGGGAGGGGAAACAAAAGGGCAAGAGTGACACGAGGATCACGGAATCCAAAGCACGGCAAAAGGAAGCACTACATTGTGCATAAACCCAGGAGATTAACTAAGGAAACTCCGATAATGTGTCGGCGAGTGCTTCCATGCAAGTCCCGTATCCCGGGGGCGTAAAAATTTAAAAATAAAATAAGAAATCATACATCATGTATATATTGTCTACTAACTCCAAGCAAAGCAGTACGGTATCTCATAGTAGCAAATCGATATATCACCAATACTAGAAAGAGGATAAGAAAATATGAGGATAAGAAAGATAAGCGACGAGAGTTGCAAGGTATACCGGTACCTGTGGGCAAGCTTCGCCTCGGAATGATACGACTCGAAGTGCCCCACAATAACTCTGCCAGGAATTTCAGCCAAGCGAAAAATGTTGCCTGTTTTTGTCCACGAGTAGTGGTCGCCGATCAAGAGGTGGTCTGACCCATTGTAGCGCTGGAACCACGGGCTTGCCTCGAGGAAGTCACGCAGCTGTTCCCGCCAGTGGTGGTTTTTACAGAGGTTCCACATATGTTGTGACAGCATTTCGGGAACAATGAAAATGTCGGCCTCCTCAGGCGGGACGCTCTTTGATTCGTGGTTGAGCTTGTGCACAAAAAGCTTATCGATATTGTGCTTGAAGTCGGGAGATCTTGAGTGCTGGCACTGGTCGTAGCCCATATCTTCGGGGAGCTCGTAGACGTGGTACTTTGGCGCCTTGTGGAAAAACAGATTATTGTGCTTGTGCCAGGTACCGGCGGGGAACCCTGCCTCGTCGTCGAGTTTCGGCGGAGGGCGAAGGGCGGGCTGCTCTGGGTTCGTATGGCGATGCGCGAGCAAACCCAGTTCCTTTCCCCTGCTTAGTGACGCCCCGAGGATGAGCACTGGCAGGGAAGCTGCCGCCAGAGTTAATACGAGTAGTCTGGCTTGAAGTGTGTGTGCTGACGCACGACGACTGTGCGCCATGGCGTAGCAGCAGTATGCTGCTTCGAGTGGTGTACCGTAGTGACAATACGGTGTGTGGGGTAATTTGACAGCAACTACGACGACGCGGCTTATTACTGTATTGAGTTGTATTAGTGACGCGAGTAGTGATGTCCTGCGCTATAACGTCAAGTAGCCTGCTTCCACAGCGAAACGAATAGCCATATAAATTATATCGTCGGAAGCGGAACAATTCCGCCATAATACGCGGGTCGTGGCCAGGCGCCTGTTGCCTGCTGCCTATGTTAGTTGCCCTTGTAGACGTTTCGCTACCTCAATATATATACCTCAATATAGGAAGCGGCACACAGTGTAAGTACTTGCGCCCGTTTCGTGACGCGAGCTTGTACGCGGCAAAGCTTCGCGCGCTTTTTAATGTATACCGCTCTACAGTATTAATAGCAGCAGCAGGACTCGAGTGTATGTACGGGTACCTGCGCCCGTTTCGTGACGCGAGCTTGTACGCGACAAAGCTTCGCGCGCTTTTTAATGTATATGTTAAACCCCAAGTGTAAACTGCGACAGTGTATACATCATACGTACAATGTATATACTGTCTAGCACTTGAGACGGTATATACACTGTACGCCTTTTTGTGTACAGTGTATACACTGTCTCGCAATATTTCAGACAGTGTATATACTGTCTAAGACTTGAGACGGTGTATACACTGTACGTCAAAACAACGGACAGTGTATACACTGTACACACCGCTATCCCTCTGCTACGTACAATATGGAAACTTGCTGAATGAGAGGCAAAACCCCGTTTTATCGGAGGCTTTTTCCCGCGCGCGGGATGGCCATATAAGTCTGCAGGATCTGTCGCCATTTCGCAGTGTCATCACCCCGATCAGCGCACGCACGACCGACAACCACCACGGACAGGCGGGGGACAGTGTAAATTAAAAAATATTTACCGGCGGATAGGCTATCGTCCCGCCGACACAACATGAGTGGCGCGTCAGAGTCGGCGGGAGGGTCGGAGGGCGGCGAGCTGGGCAGTACCGCCCATGCGGCGGGCGGCGGGAATAATACTTGTGTGGTGGGTACTCCCGCGGGCACCCCGTCGCTATCCTGCGAGACGTATACATGTAAAGACAGAGGGGCAGACGTGTAGAGGGAGACACACATACATAGATAGAGAGAGGGAGAGATACACATACACGTAAATACTACACACAATTATAGACACATAACATACACGTTTACACATACACACAAACGCGCGCACACATAGATACGAAGACATTTATAAAGAATGACACACACACACACACACACACACACACACACACACACACACACACACGTGCATACACATTCACACAGATATGGTATGTGGAGAGGAAAACACAAGGTCATACCTTGAGAAAAAGTGAGAGACAGTCTCACACAAATGCAAATAAGAAAATCGTAAAAACGCAATAACAGAAAATGAGAGGGAGAGGGAGAGATAGAGAGGGAAAGGGCGGCGGTACTGGTCGTGAATTGGATGATGGAGGTGTTGATGAGGAGGAGGGCGGTGGTGGTGATACACGCACAAACACACACACACACACACACGCACGCACACACACATACACATATGCACACACACACACACGCACACACAAACACACACACACACACACACATACACATATGCACACACACACACACACGCACAAACACACACACATATACACATATGCGCGCACACACACGCTCGCACACGAAATCTAGAGAGGAAGACATTGAGACATAACGAGAGGAAATTGGAAGACATTCTCACACATACGGAAACGCAATAGAGAGAGAGAGAGAGAGAGAGAGAGAGAGATACTGTGTGTGTGTGTGTGTGTGTGTGTGTGTGTGTGTGTGTGTGTGTGAGAGAGAGGGATAGATATAAATATCGTTACATATAGATGAGAAGTGATCCCTTCTTTCCTTGCATTCGTAATAACCTTTGCATTTGTCGAATTATAACCGGCCAAATGAGTTTGGGAAACGCATACCGAATAAACACCAATACGTGCATCATAAGTCAAGTACCATCAATCAACTACAATCTCATGGGCGATGTTATGAGGATGATTACAATATGGCGACACCTAAAGATTGAGGCAACCTTGCACATTTACGACGTTGGGGGTTTGTTTGAACAACATATATTTCGTGGGTGGCAACTTGAGGTGCAGTACCGTTGGTGAGCAAGGCAATTGCACCGTCTACTGTCGCATTTTCCTTTGCAACCGCAACAATTTTCGGTGCTATAGCCTTGTCCACCAAAGCGTGAGGACTTCTTTGCGGCCTCACGCAGTGTCATTCCCTTCAACCAATTACCATCAGCATCCTTGTACACAGTCCATTGTCCGCCATCCATATTTTGCAAGACGCTGCCCATGCCAGCTGCCTCCACTCCAATATTTGGCAAATGCAAATACGAAGCATGCACACATCTTGCCAAGAGGCCGTGCTTTGTGGCGAGACGAAATAGTCCAGCATCCGTGACCTGCATCCGCGAGCATTTCGATACCGTGTTTTCAACGACATTCATTCCATTATCTTGAGTTGTGCGAGCTGAAGTTAGGGCGACAGACATGGGGCGGGTACCTCAACAACCATAGCGAGAAGCATGGGATCGTCTAGCTTAGCGCGGTCCACCTTCTCCACAGGGATCTGCACAACTTGGCCAATAGCAGCGGTTGCACCGCCACGCCTAGCGGCTATGCGTCGCATGGTGCCCGCTTGTTGCTTCTGGGCGGATGCAGCCACCGCCCGAGATGTCTTCCTGCGCGGCGACTCCGCTGGTGAGGACGGTGTTGCGCTGGCATGTCCTACTTTGGGTAGGGCTACTTCGGGAGGTCCTTCGGCGGTTAGGAGTGCTCCGACGGGCCCTCTATCGGAAAAGGCTTGCTCAGGAGGTTCTCCAGCGGGAAAGCCTACTCCAGCAGGACCTCCCATTGGCATGGTTGCTCCGAAAGGTCCTCCGGCGGACAGGGACGACAACTGGAGGCATGCTTGCGAAGGCAAGAACTTTCGCTTTCTAGAAGGCCTACCGTCCTCACCACCACCGCCCTCCCCCTCATCATCACCACCGCCCTCCCCCTCATCACCATTGCCGCCCTTCCTCTCATCAATACCACCGTCGTCCTCCTCATCATCACTACCGCCCTCTATCTCATCAACACCACCGCCCCCCCCCTCATTACCACCACCGCCCGCCTCATTACCACCACCACCCTCCCCGTCACCACCACCACCGTCCTTCCCCTTATCACCACCACCGTCCTCCTGCTCATCATCACTACCGCGCTCCGTCTCATCAACACCACCGCCCCCCCCCTCATTACCACCGCCGCCCGCCTCATTACCACCACCACCCTCCCCGTCGTCACCACCACCGTCCTTCCCCTTATCACCACCACCGTCCTCCTGCTCATCATCACTACCGCGCTCCGTCTCATCAATAACACCGCCATCCCCCTCATCACCACCACCGCCCTCCTCATTACCACCAACACCCCCCCCCTCATCACCACCACTGTCCTTCCGCTCATCATCACCACCGCCGTCCTCCCCCTCATCATTTATTCCACCATCAAATGCACCATCCAAAAAGCCTTCTGCGGAAAGTCCCAACTTTGCTAGGAGATCGTCCTCCGCCCACAACCCATTTAGTAGGTCATCTGACAAGCGAAGGGACGATATGCCGCACTTTGCCCTTTGGCCAAAGACAAGCTTGTAGGGCGTCTGTGAAAGTGATGTTGCATCGCACATGGCATATGCATGTCATTCGCACAATGGTGTTGCTCATCATACAATCACAGAAATTCGCAGGGTGTCCCACCGTTTTGATAGCTGTATGATGTGAATTGTTGTATTGCGCGGTGACAATAAGAGCGGCGAGGGGCCAATTGTCGCTATTGTTGTCATGTAGCCACGCACGGATCTGAAAATAAACAAGAACATGATGTATTTGTTAGGGGCAAAGAGTGTGTGATTTCCAACATGGCTTTGTGTCACTTGCCTTTTGTTGCACGGTACGATTGAACCTCTCGATTCCCCCATTAGACGGGCTGTGTCTAGGGCTTCCAGTCACCATGCGGCACTCTGGCCACAAATCACGGAAATGTTTGCAAATGTCTCGCACATCTTCGGTGGTGAGCGTGCCCTCCTTGATAGCCATGCCCGCAAACTCTTTGCCGTTGTCTGGTTGGAGAATAGCGGGCGGGCCAATGACTGCAAATATCTCCAGCAAAGCCCGAGCGATGGTGACGTGCTGCCACACAGGACGTACTACCCCAAATTTGCAACCATGGTCACAATATGTGAGCAACCACTTATAGCCGGAGCGGGGAGAAGACTGAAAGTCGATAAGGTCAACTTGTCCCCGCGTCCCAAAACCATGGGTGAGGATGGGCATGTTCCCAGCTCGGGCCTTCCGAGAGGAGGTGCGGGTGCTAACACATGCCCCACACCCATTCGCGTACAACTTGCACATGGCGCGGGTAATGTTGGAGTACAACTCAGTGACAGCCTTGTGCATGACAAGCGCCTGACCATGGCCACTACCTATATGCACATCTCGCAACACGCGAAATATATCTTCGAAGGCGATAAGGGTAGGGGGGGCGTCGCCTGTCCCATCTGCCATATGGGCGTCACGCTTTCGCGCGAGGCGCAACGTCCCATCGCCAAACTCGACAAGGCTATAGCACTTGTCCATGTTGTATATTCCTCGGGCGTGCCTCTCCTACACAATAACGTGACGAATCCCCAATTGGCGACCATGCAAGAAGGGCGCAAGGCGGGCGGGGGGGAGGGGGAGGGTGAGTGGCTTCACCATGTTCGTTAAGTTTTGGAAGTTGTTAAGGGCGAGCACGATCTCGTCGTAGCGCTCTTTCGTAATTCGAGTACTGTTTCGCCCGCGACCCTTCGCGTCCATTTCCTCTAGAGCGGAGTAGAAGCGAAGACGGTGCTCCTCAACAACACCCGGGTCCTCGAGTGCGGTATCAGCATTGCGGCGTACTCCCGGGCGACGATGATGGCGGATGGCGGTAGGGGCGGCATTACCCACATTAGTGTTATTTCCTCCACCCACGGCATGGGCGCTAATGCCAAAATTTCCCTAGGTTGTAAGGGTGCAAGATAGCTTTAGTGCTTATCTGTTGTCATACTACGATAAACCGCCTGAAACAAATATCACCCACGAAGTTTCAACGAGAAGATGAGAATTGGCTTTCGATGCACTTATTTGTGTTTTTCCGCCGGTTTGAGTTTCCTGACCTCATTTGTCCGGGTATACTTCGATATATACTAAGGTCATTACGAGTGCAAGACAAGAAGGGACATCTATCTCTCTGTCCCTCACTCAAACACACACACACACACACACACACACACACACACACACACACACACACACACACACACACACACGACGGGGTGCCCGCGGGAGTACCCACCACACAAGTATTATTCCCGCCGCCCGCCGCATGGGCGGTACTGCCCAGCTCGCCGCCCTCCGACCCTCCCGCCGACTCTGACGCGCCACTCATGTTGTGTCGGCGGGACGATAGCCTATCCGCCGGTAAATATTTTTTAATTTACACTGTCCCCCGCCTGTCCGTGGTGGTTGTCGGTCGTGCGTGCGCTGATCGGGGTGATGACACTGCGAAATGGCGACAGATCCTGCAGACTTATATGGCCATCCCGCGCGCGGGAAAAAGCCTCCGATAAAACGGGGTTTTGCCTCTCATTCAGCAAGTTTCCATATTGTACGTAGCAGAGGGATAGCGGTGTGTACAGTGTATACACTGTCCGTTGTTTTGACGTACAGTGTATACACCGTCTCAAGTCTTAGACAGTATATACACTGTCTGAAATATTGCGAGACAGTGTATACACTGTACACAAAAAGGCGTACAGTGTATATACCGTCTCAAGTGCTAGACAGTATATACATTGTACGTATGATGTATACACTGTCGCAGTTTACACTTGGGGTTTAACATATACAGCTTTTCGGGAGGGCAGTGCTGGTGCTGTGGCATGCCTTCCTGTTCCTCGGGCTTAGGTTTTTTCTTCCTTTCTTTCTTTTTCTTGCTTGGTGGCCTCCACTGCTTTTTCTTGTAAGAAGTTTTTTTGATTTTATACAGCTCTACAGTATTAATAGCAGCAGGACTCGAGTGTTGAGGTAAGGATTACGTGTACCTGCCGGTTCACGCGGCACATATTTTGCGCGCAATATAAGGATTATTGAGGTGCAGTACCGGTATTAACTATTTACTTTTTTTTTAACTTTTTTTTTGCGCGGGATATATGGGACTGGCAGGTAACCCACACCGGCACCCTGTACAGGCGGCTGAAAAGTCCGTCGTCACTGGCGGCGTCGTGCATTTAATTACCCGCCTCGCATCACTGTCGCGATGGCCATGCAACTCGATTGGGGGTCAAGTAATGATTTTTTGAACAATACACCGCGGCGCGTTGTTCACTGACGTGAGTACCTTTATCGGCACGCCCCAAGTATTGCGGGCACACACGTTGGATTTGCGGTCCATATTTTGGAGGCCGAAATTCGTGCATGCGCAACTCATGCACACCTCAATGCGTGGCTCGGTACACGTAGTGTCGCGACAAGCCGGGAGACTACTCAACATTAGGTTCTCATCATGCTTGCACAATTGCATGAGTACCCCCCGAGTGTGTTGTGCACGGCCGTCTACAGAGCGGCGACACCGAGAATGGCATGTCGTGTGCACTAGGTTTTCTTGCCACGTGCACGGAAATACATCCAAGGAGCACGGGCTAGGGACCTACTGGGCTTGAGGGGCGGTAAACTTGGAGTGTAAGCACCCTAGCGCACGTATCGCTTGCCTTAAAAGCTTGCGCATCGCCGGGCTTAAAAAATGGCGGGGAGCTTTCAAAGTACCCTAGCACGGGTCTTTATTTGGCTTGCGGCAAATGGCACGGCACCATGCCCTCATGGGGCATGAAATGAGCAACGCCGTGAATAGAATAAATGCAGAGCGCTCATTGTTAAGCTCATTGGCGGAGCGGGTGTGCGGGTACTACCGGTCCAAGGGTTGCTAGCCCCGTGCGAATGTGGCAGATTTTGAAAACCTTAAAACTTTAGTTGGTTGTACGAGGGCGTGGATGGCATCGGACGGCGGATTTGACGCGAAAATCGGCCGGTAGGCGAAGATTAAATTTAAAACTCTCAATTACTAGGGGAAAGGGCTTCCAACTGCAACTTAGTTTGCTCGAATCGGAAACCGTACGGCAAAGTTAGGCTTTTTTAAGCCTCCCAAGCTGTGGGTTTCCGGCCCCAATCCCACCCACGTCAAGCATGTTAACGGCACATGCCATCACACTCACGTGCTCCCAGGTTTGCGGACAACATGCTGGGATAATATAAACCGCATGTTGTGTCGTCGATTTCGGGAGTATTCACGAGCCAAAGTGTGGAAAATCCGAATTTCGGGGCGCCCGAATCCGGGTATGCCCCGACATCGAGGTTGGGCCGCAAACCCTAATACGTCATATCGTAGCCGTGACGGGCCCCATTTGTGCCCCGCTTCTCCCCGCCTTACTTCACTGTCAACACAAGTTTCGGTCCGCCTTTTCAACGAGCTAAAGTACAATTAAACGCTAGAAACCCTACATTATAAACACCCACCCTACGCGAAAGGCCATATTTCACAAGTTACGGACTTTATGGGAATAGTGTACAAGCCTGTATTTCAATTTGAAAAAAGCACACGGCTCGCGAGGAGTGTTCCGAAAACATCACTTTTGAAGGTATTCCGCGAGCCGTGTATAACCGGCCCAAAAGGAACACAGCTGGGGCCAAAAGGAACACGGCTCGAGGCTCAAGCCGTGTACCTTTTGTCCTTTTCGCCCCGGCCGTGTACCTCCTCCCGGTACACGGCTCTAGCGCCCAGTACATTCGGTAATATATCCCGCCAATCTCCTCGCGCGCGGAGTTTTTCGCACTTGTTGGCAACCGTCTTTGGGCAAGGATCCAACCACACACACCCTTCCGTAGGCGTGCGAGCACATCCCGCCCAATATGCCTCGGCGTAAGCGCTACGAATAGGGGGCTGCGAACTCATGCAGCCGGCAGTGGTCAAAAGCGGGGATAAAGATCGCCCTTGAGGCTTTCCTCGCCGTCTCGGAGCTAGATGGGGCCCACGAAGGAGGGAGCGCCCGAACGCGCTGGTAGGACCCTATCACTAAAACTCCAACGAAGATAGCGAAGCCCCGAATCTTGGCACCGCGGGTTTCCGCGGGTCACGTAAGTTGCTTTGTAGTCGCATGTATGGGGCCGCCGTAATAGCGAGTTGGTTGGGATTGCGCGCGTCTTCTTCGGCTGCACACTCACCCACCACCGACGGTCGTGGTCTTTAGTAACCGCCGTTTTGGTCGGGAGCAAGTGGTCGACAAGTGGTCGGGTGTGCGTGACGGTAGCGGAGAGCGCAAGGGGGTGCAATTGGGCGAGCAAGTTCCCGATACGAATCCGGCCAGCAGGAACGCAGACTACATTCAAGGAGCGCGGGATATAGAGAAAATAAATAACATGTTGCAGCAGGGAGACGGCTCTAGTTGGAGGGTATTCCGGCGAGTTGGCGCGTTGGCGAGTTTTGCAAGCGTCTAGTACAAAAATAGCACGGTTGTTGTCAGAGGGTTAACTTGAGTGTACGCCACCGCCATCAAACAATTTGATCAATAATCTTTAGTTGTAACTGCTACTTCGTGTCGTTATGCTTATGTTAATGTGATTGATACAAGACGCACGCACACACACACACACACACACACACACACACACACATACACACACACACACACACACACACACACACACACACACACACACACACACACACACAAACACACACACACACACACACACACACACACACACACACACACACACACACACACACACACACACATTGGTATCATAACCACGCCGACAGGGAAAATATGCAAGCGGTATATATCGCTGCTGCTACGACTACTTATACTTGTGTAGCTATCGTTTTTCTTAATTATTTTATGCTTGTACTTCAATATCTTTTATTGCTCCTGATATTGTTGTTGTTGATACACACATACAAACACGCGCGTGCAAATACATGCACACGCACACACACACACACAAACACACATACATACACACAGAGGGCGAGAAAGAGAGAGAGTAACATGCACCCACACACACCCACACACACACACACACACACACACACACACAAACAAACATAGAGATGCACACACGCACG
>JAPMLY010001887.1:45000-80582 GCA_026401115.1 Tetraselmis chui | reverse complement strand
TTACCATTTACTGTGCTGTATATGAACATCACAGTTGATTGTCTCTTTGCTCGCTTCACACACACACACACACACACACACACACACACATGCGTACGTGGAAGTGTCCGTACGCAAGTCATAGGTTTCTTAACCTTTTTATGTAAGTGTTTGTATTAGTACTGCGTATTTTTTCCTAATTCTGGCGGCATACACTCTGATATCTCTGCTGTTGCGGGACGGTATGACGTGGTGCAGGGCGGCATGACGTGGTCAGCTGGTAAGAACACGTCCGTGAAGAATCCCAACAGTGGCATCGATGCTGTTACCCTCAGGGACGGCCGTATTCTTTTGATTCACAACCCAACACGACATGTGCGTCCCCGGCCTTCACCGTCCATCACATGTATACTCAAATTGAACGACGGGTTGTGGAAAAGATGCGCCTTGTCTGCGACAGAAAGTGAAATAGAATTGCTCAAAGCATGGTCGTTTTGCTCCACTGTGAAACTCTCACTTTTTGTCCCTTTGACGATTTTACCGCTGGCAGGCTCGATCAGTCCTCACGCTGGATGTGAGCTCTGATGGCGGCGCCTCCTTTCAGCGAGTGGTGAGCACCCCCTCCTTTTCCTTATTTTATAAGTGCATACTGCATACGTCCGCCTATAGAAAATAAAGCAAACTGTATATGTATTGCTCTTTGCCAAGAAGCCGGATGGTTTTTGAAGGAAGAGGAGAAAGATCGTGGGACCACCGGATGGGCGAGGTAAAATTATCGATTGTGTTTTGTTGAGTAGGTTGCTTTGGAGCAAGGGACCCAAAAAGTTGAAGTCGCACCCGAGTGCAACGATCCTCTCAGGCCAACTGCCCCCCGAGAAACCGACCTGTACGCCTCCGCTTCTCACCTTGTGCCTCTCCACTCTTTTCCTTCCAGAGCAAAGGGCAGCGTGAAAATCAGATGAAGTGGCTGGGGTCACACGCATGACAGGAATGATGAATTTGGAATTGGCGATCTGGTGTGTGTCTATGGGCAGGTTGGAGTTCAGCTACCCCACCATCATCGAGGCAGAGGACGGGCTGGTGCATGTCACGTACACCTACTCTTATTTCGGCTTTATGAAGCTCTGCTCTGGCCGCGAGAACATAAAGCATGTGGTCATCGACCCCGCCCGGCTCGTCCCCTTAGCTTGAGACCGTGATGATGCGCAGCGCGGGTCAGGCAGCTCCGCCCCCCCCTAATAAAGATATGCAATTGGCGCATCATAGCCGGAGCAGGGCAGCCAAGAGAAGGCCCCTCTAGCAGCATCAACGGTTTTCAGGAATAAGGCATATTTGAGCCCCTCTAGCAACATCTGCAATTACGTTTTATGAACACTGCAGACTTTCCTACGCATGTACTGTATTTCTCAAACCCTAAACACTTTGGGGTTCCTTCATACACCGTTCTATGCAAATGCAATCTAGAGGACCTGGGGAAATTTGACCGGGGGAAACTGGCGAGACATCCGCTTTGCCTGCATCGTTTCTCTCTGCAAATGATGCGTGCAAGTGAAACAGCAGCGACAAACGGTGGATGGGCTTGAAGGGGTGAGGGCGTCATGCTGCGCAGACAAGGCTGTCTAAACCATCTTCCTGTCCACATCGTCTGCGCCCGACTTGAATTATTTTACCTGGGGTATCTTTGATTGAACTAATGCCGTGGGCAGCCCATTGTGGCATGGAACTGACTGATGATGGGCATCGCTCATTTCGAAATGGAATTAAGGTGTGCATTCTCACGTCACCCGCCCCCACAGTATCACATACTCATTCCGCAGTGACATAAACGGTCAAAACTTGAGGTTTGCATGGAACGGCAAGCATGCCGTCCAAATTCATCCACTCTATCTTGTTATAGCCACCCCCAAATGGTGGGGGCGTTCCCCTTCCCTGCGTGATGCTGTCAACCAGCTCCCTCTCCACTGCTGGGAATAACATAAGTGTACAACTCCCTTATCCCCACTGAACAGCACCCTGTCAGCACTTGTCTCCCATGTGCTGTTGCTCTCGATATCGCGCTCAGTCGCTGTCCAGCGACATGGGTAGGCGCGCGGGGTCGACGACGACGTGCTTGACGTTTTCGCGGCCGGAGCACTTGCGCATGGCCCCGTTGTAGGAATATGTGTAGGTGATGTGGACCATCCCGTCGCTGGCTTGGATGATGGCGGGGTAGCTGTACTCCGGCCTGTCATCACCCCGCGTCAGGTATGGTAAGAGGGGGGGAGGAGTGTCAGTTCCCATTCCCTCTAAAGCCAGACCCAATTTATCGCAATCCCAAAATTGCAGCCGAGTACCGCAACTAGGTGTGAGGGTTTCAGTGCGGAAGTTAAGCCTAACACTTGCAGGCGAATCAGTTTTTTGCGACCGGATTTTAGGACACTTCCTCCCAAGATACGAATTAAAAGTTGTACCGTGTCCGTGATTGGTACAAGGTAGACGGTGTCCAGGTAGGAGGCAGAAGGAGGAAAGTGTACAGCTCCCTCCTAGAGCCCAATTTACTCGTTTTACCCTCAAAACTGTGCTCGTCTCAAGACACATCATAAGTTGTCCGTGTTTGTGTGTATCAGTTACATAAAGAGATGGAGGAGGGGGGGTTTGCAGTCCCCCTCCTTGAATGCAAAGGTCCACAACAACTTCGCCGTTGTCGCACCTTTTGGTGGTCTTTCTGCCATTCGAATCGGGGTCGAGGCACTCCTCCGGCACCTCTTTCGTCCCGTTGTAGTTCTCCAGGATCACCTGCCACCAGCCAACCCCCATTCATCAGCCCACGCGACACGCAACAGTCCCCCTCCAAATCCTCTCCCCTCAAATAGTCCCTTTCCCTCAATTCTTCCTACCGCAACCCCTGCCGAATGCTCTCCCTGAATATCTTAATTCCAGAAGGTGACAAACCAGACTCACCACCGGCTCAAACTTTTTCCCTTCGTCCGTGCTCAACGCCACCGCCAACACGTAGCGCCCATTCTACGATCACAGCACTCGTAAAAACATCAGCCACACAAAGGCAACAAGAAAACATTTGTGAGTATGATGCTGCTGGAGAAAGGGGGTGATTACATCGCTGAGAGGGTTGTAAACCAGCAAGACGCGACCGTCCTGCAGCGTCACAGCGTCAATACCGCTGTTGGGGTTGGGGATGACGGAGGGGCTGGCGTCCGTCCAGTGGATGCCCTGCGATGGTGCGGGCAGATCAGTCGGGAGTGCCAACCCATATCTCTCTTCCTGGACAACTAGTGGCGATGCACTATCACTGGACAGAGGAGCACAATAACCCAGCGCCAAAATGTGGCTGCTGCTTTGGATATAGCGTTGGAGCGTACGTCTGCGCTGGCTGCCCGAATGATGACGCCGTCCTTTGAGCGAATGAGCATCTTGACACCGTTGGATGTCTACAGGCAGAACTCACACATATATCAGAGAGGTTTGTGCCCACATGATATTGTGCTCTGTAAGTTGTATAAGGGGGTCCCTAGCTTATGTCCCTGACCCAGTGAATGCTCTGGCGGCGTGACTGCGCTTGATTAACTAATGTTTTCTTAATTTTCAATTGGGGGAATGAGGTAGGGAGGGGGGGGGGGGGGGACCTTGAAGAGGGCGGGCTGAATGATGTGTGGCCGGGAGTATTTGATATTTGGGCTCTTTGCCCAGCTGCGTCCGCCGTCTCTGCTGTACTCCACATGCACTGTCCAGCCCTGAGACCAACAACCCCGCTCAGCTTCACACACACACACACACACACACAACACATGCCACGGTACATAAGCCAACAGCAAAGCTCACAGAGACATGCACATGATATTGACAGCCCACCTCTGTCTCCTCACTCGCGCCCGCCAGTAGCGTGCCGTCCGGCAGCAGCAGCGGCTTGTTCTTCGCGGGGCCTTCCATGCCGTGGGGGAAAGGCTGCATAGGGCGGATGGAAAAGAGGAGTGAGTCGAGGGAGGGAAGACCGAGCTCAGGGGGGGGAAAGTAGGTGATCTTCATGTTTTGCTAACGGGAAGGGGGGTTGGGGGTGTCTCCTACCTCGGGACTACCCCATGTGAGACCGTCGTCAAAGGAGCGAAGAATGAAGGGCCGCCACGTCTCTGTGTCGAGTCCAACTTTGTAGAAGAGCAACGTTTCGCGGGTTTCGGGTAGGTAGGCGAGCACGGGGTTCCAGCACGGCACCCCATTGACTGGGGGCACCAGCTGCCACGCGTCCTCTGACCAGGCGCCCTCCTGGAGCACAGATTTACGACGAGTCAAATAATGAGGGGCTGTGAGTCTGCACTTGTGTGTGTGTGTGTGTGTGTGTGTGTGTGTGTGTGTGTGTGAGTCTGCACTTGTGTGTGTGAGTGTGTGCGTGCGCATGTGATTATGGTTACATTTCAAAACGATTCTATAAAATGCGCACTACCTTAAAGCGCGACATCCAGATGCCCACGTCACTGCTCTTCTCCCATTGCCCACCAAACCACGCGGCCAGCAAGTCGCCATTACTGACCTGGGGTAAGCAGCAGAGGCATATGAGCAACAGCATAGGTTGCATTTGGTTAGGTTCTCTGATTTTCTGTGAAAGTGCACATGAGAGGAGAAGCAGCGTGTGTGTGCGGGTGTGTGTGTGTGTGTGCGACCTGAACGATGGTGGACGCGTGTTGCGCTCGCGTTTGGCGACGTTCTTCATTTAGGATGAGGTGCTCCGCGACCACAGCCCTGGCTCCCACCCACTGCGGGTGAATGTACTCTCCCTCCTCAACCTTGGCGTCTCCGTAGTGGTGCACGTGCTGCCGTTCGCTCAGCAGCTCAAACTTTTTTAATATGTTGACCATGAAATCGGGAATCTTGAACACGTGGCCGGACTCCTCGCCAGGCAGCTGCATCTCCACGTCTGCAAACTGTGTTATTTTATCAGACAGCAGCGGAGACTTGAGACTTGAGATGTCCGTAGTGTGCGACGGGGTATGCCGTGCTTGTGGAAGGAGGGCGATAGACAAAAATCATACGAGGGAGGGATTAAGGGGAGAGGGCTTTGCTGCTGTAGCGGTGACACCTTAAAGCTCGGCTGGTCCCGCATAGCCTCCTTAAGCTGGTCCATTGTGCGTGGCATCACTGCTGTGGATGGTGGCGGCCTGTGGCTGCTGCTGCTCCTCCCACGCGCACGAGCTGTAATAGTCGTACGACGCGCCGCTGCGACACGGGCCGCACGGCCGGAAACAGAAAACGGTGGGGGTCAGTAAGTCATCACCGAGAGATATCATTCCGTGGTGAAGTCGTTACTAGAGCTAGTGGTCAGAGGCAAGTGCTGCTGGTTATATCTCACAGACGCAGGTGGTGACGGCCGTGCGCGCGTGCTAGCTCGTAGTAATCAGTCGTAAGTCGACGACAGGAAACAAATCCATGACGCCCCGGACCTCACCTGCAAGCGGAAGTGGCAGCGCTACTGCGACAAGCACACAGGCAAGCAGCCCAACGACGCGTTGCCTGCACAGCATCTCGGAGCTCGCGCAGAGATCAACAGGGGTACCAGACTACAGGGTACAGTCAGTCGGCCCCGTCCCACAGTCGCCCGCGCCCTGCCGCCCCACTCTCCGACCGCTCAACGCTGCCTGGCCCCGGAGAGGAGCGCAGTTTGTTACTTGGTTCCTGACAAGTGCTGCAGTCTAAGCTACCGCGTGGTACAAGCAGATGGGAAAGGGGATGGCGAAGCCGGCAGGTAGAACACTACAGTCTTGCTGAAGCGTCCACTGGTCGTCGCCGCGTCGCGAGCACCAAAGATTGACAGTTGGTCGTCGCAGAGACCAGTTTATATAGTTTATACTCGTACCTGTACCACTACACGATGTGATGTACCCGCACAGTTGACCCGCGTCGGCCGCGCACCTCGCATATGCCGTACATCATCCTACTACATAAATTTGCTGAAATCTTTTTGTGTGTGTTTGTGTGTGTGTGTGTGTGTGTGTGTGTGTGTGTGTGTGTGTGTGTGTGTGTGTGTGTGTGTGTGTGTGTGTGTGTGTGTGTGTGTGTGTCTGTTGGTCGGTCTGTCGGTGTATGTCCCCTTACTTATTATCAGCTCGACTGTATTTATTACAACAATTGAAATTTCATGAGTTTGGAAAATTCATGTCGATTCAGCATCACTACCGTAACTTCCTTTAAGCTGAAGTTTAGAAAACGAAATTCAAAAATTTCTTACAAGAAAAAGCAGTGGAGGCCACCAAGCAAGAAAAAGAAAGAAAGGAAGAAAAAACCTAAGCCCGAGGAACAGGAAGGCATGCCACAGCATCAGCACTGCCTTCCTGAAAAGCGAAATCGACTTTCGCTTTTTTGTACGGAACTTTATCGTTCGCGTAGCGATGTGCTGACGTCGGCCTGTTACGTAAACCCAGGTTTAGAAAATGAAATCGAAGTTTCATGGACACAGCTAGTACGAGTACCGATATCCGTACATGTACCGTACCAGTACCCGTACGAATATATGTAGAAGTATCCAGCGCATCACCACCCGCGCGCGCACCCGGCGCGCGAATTCAAACATGACGAGCATCAGCTCAGCGGCTTTGCTGTTTTTCAAACTCGGCGGAACCCCCCGGAAGCAGTCAAACGTGCTGCCCAGCCGTCACGCACCCCCCTCGGCTTCGCAGCCGCAAACCGCTATCGTGTGCGAGTGCGTGTGCACGATGCGCCTCAACGTTGCCTCCGTGATTGCGGTGGTCGCATTTGCGGCGCTGTGCCATGGCGCCGCTGCAACTCGCAACTTCGACCCCACCCACAAACGCAAACTTCTACTTCTCGTTGTTGTAGCTGCCCTGGCTATGACACTGGCAGCGGCAGCCGTTGCGTCGCGCAAGGCGAGGCAGCACGCTGAGAACATTGCAGAGCCGCGTGGCCGGAAGCGTAAGGCCGAGACCGCACAACGCAAATACTGTTGGAAGGAGGACGGTTTTGCTGGCCTCAACGCCATCAGAAATAAGCCCCCAAGCGCAGAACTAGCCAGATCCCTCGGTGCGCTCGGTGTTCTGGCCAGAGTCCGTGCCAGCCACGGCCTGGCTAGGTGTGGACGGGATGGCGGTGCGGGGTGGGCCGGACGGAAAGAGGGCGGCCGCCCGCTGCTCGGCTGACGTCGAGCTGAGCAGTGCCAGAAGCTCTTGCGGCACAGGATTCTCCGGCACGTTCGCCCGCTCCATTCTAGCAAGCGAGGCCTGTGGACCCCTTCCACAGGTGGAGGCGTGGCTTGCGGATGTAGTCGCCTACTGGTGTTCGGGCGGTGCGGGTGGCCATGCTACAGGTCGCGCGCGCACACATGTCGTAATGTACAGCCACGACTTCATTTTCGACTTTGTTTCGGACTTCGAAACGAAAACAAAGTCGCCCGACTTTGTTTTCATTTTGGGCTAGAAACAAAGTCCGAAACAAAGTCCGTGGTACGTTTTGGGGTTGACTTTGTTTTCTAAACCCCGTACGAGGGCGAATCGACTTTTAAAATGTACGGGTTATCGGACGGGCGTACATGGCGTATGGCTCGACATCGTATGCTTTGTCGGTGATTTTTTCGACCGCGGCGATAATGGCGGTCAAGGAGGCCCAACTAGTCTACGCGGCGAACAACCAATCGCTACCATGTGAGGATACTTGGTTTTACGGCGGGCGTTGGGCGTTGCTACCACCATACTCAGACTGGGGGGTAACACGCCCCTCCCCCTTCGCGCGTGCCATCCTTAAGCAGTTCCCGCCGGAGCGTAAGGGAGCGATAGCGTTGATGCCTCCTCCGGTGACCGTGGAGCTACACGCGACGGAGTACATGGCGTCTGGCTCGACATCGTATACTTTGTCGGTGCTTTTTTCGACCGCGGCGATAATGGCGGTCAAGCATGCCTAACTAGTCTACGCGGCGAACAACTAGTCGCTGCCATGTGAGGATACTTGGTTTTACGGCGGGCGTTGGGCGTTGCTACCACCATACTCTGACTGGGAGATAACACGCCCCTCCCCCTTCGCGCGTGCCATCCTTAAGCAGTGCCCGCCGGAGCGTAAGGGCGCGATAGCGTTGATGCCTCCTCCGGTGACCGTGGAGCTACACGCGACGGCGTACATGGCGTCTGGCTCGACATCGTATACTTTGTTGGTGCTTTTTTCGACCGCGGCGACAATGGCGGTCAAGCATGCCTAACTAGTCTACGCGGCGAACAACTAGTCGCTGCCATGTGAGGATACTTGGTTTTACGGCGGGCGTTGGGCGCTGCTACCACCATACTCAGACTGGGAGGTAACACCCCCCTCCCCCTTCGCGCGTACCATCCTTGTATTCTAACATCTACCGACCCCGCTGAGTGTGACGTTTCCTTGTCGTTAATGCTCTTATCTTTTTACAACGAACTAATTGTGCCTATATGTGCCATTCAGGAAAGGAAGCGGACTTTGAAGACCCTTGTGCTTCCCCCGGACTGAAAGAAATTGTTTCGAAAGCCCATACGGAAGGATGTTGCGGCATGGGTCATCCCCGAGGTGCAATTTCTGCATGAGCGCGCCGGATACAAGCGAAAGCACCCCAAGTTGGCTTACATCAAAACATGTAAGCTTATCAACAACCACAAATTATTTCACATTGACTACTACTGCTTTTCAATTTTCTGTTTCTTGAGGTTAACCGTGCATAGCTGTTTTGAGTTTATTATAATCATTTTTTTGTCCCTTTCAGTAATAGGACATCATAAGTTGTTGATGCTCTCTTTATATGTTATAGGCATTCGTGGTGCGCGGGAGGCCGTTGCGCGCGAGGAACGTGCCCTTGCCCGCAGGCAAGCATCTATTGAGCGCAAGCATGCTGTTAGCAGAGGCTCCCGGGAGACTCATCGCTCGGGATGCGGGCGTGTTGAGGCTGGAGTGCCAGTGCCGGGCAAGATGGGGGCGGAGGACTCGACAGAGCGAGATGTTTCCTTCGTTTCACGTGAGTTGGAAACATAAGGAGGAACAATGGTGGTGTCTTCGGGGGAAGCATCCGTGGCAGAGGCAGAAGCATGCAACGAGGAGAAGGAACCGGTGGGGGTAGTAAATAAAGGGCCTTCGAGTTTGGTAGAGGCAAAACACATAGAGGTTCTCAGCATGGAAGCCACTGGTTCCGCATCCGTGGACATAGTAAGACAGGTGCAGCATGCACATGAGGCACAGCAAGCAGCGGATGCTCGCATAGAGGCGCGGCTGATAGTTGCCCATGCGCGGTAAAAGAAGCAACACATGTGCATGCTGCCGGTACTGTCTGCGGGAACGCGGAAGCTGCAAGCTCTTGATTGGGACGCGGAGGTAGAGGCATTCAAGGCCGCAGTTAGACGGCATACACGGTAGGCTGACCGCGCTGCGCCCAACATAACCAGGTGACTAGAAGACTTGTCAAGCCGCGGAGCTAAATGTTAAGATTGGTTTTAGAGCTGCGGTCAAAACAGTCGAGAAAAACACAATGTCATTGAAATCCGCATCCGTATAATTCAACTTCGATTTGTATGCTAAGGCTTTTTTGCATGCACCTTAACATCTTTTTGTGCATTCACATTAGCAGTTTTATTTGGAGCATTCACCTTAACCATTTTTTGTGCATTCAGCTTAGCATGTTTTTTCTGGGCAAGAAGGCTATTTCGAGCATTTACTTGAGCATGATTTTTAGCACTCCCCTTAGCATGTATTTCAGAGCAAGCAGGTATTTTAGCATTTGATTTAGCATATTTTTGAGCATTCACCTTAGCAGATTTTGACCATTTACCTTAGCAGGTTTTTTGGAGCGTTTACCTTAGCATGCATATTATCATCCACCTAAGCATATTTTTCTGAGCATTTACTTAGCAGGTATTTGACCATTTACCTTAGCAGGTTTTTTTGGAGCTTTTACCTTATCATGTTTTTAGCATTCACCTTGGCATGTTTTCTGAGCATTTATCTTTAGCAGGTTTTTTTTCATTTGCCATAGCAGGCTTTTCTGAGCATTTACATAAGCATGTTTTCAGCTTTCACTTTAGCATGTTTTTGAGCATTCAACAGCGTGTTTTATTAGAGCATTTACCTTAGCACATTATTGTGCATTCACCTTAGCAGCTTTCAAACCCCTCATAGGCACTGCATCGGTTCTTTTCTTTCTTTTTTTTTTGGGGGGGGGGGGGGGGGGGGGGGGGTGGGGGGGGGACAATTTATTGTGTGAAGGAGTTCAATAGTTACAATGATGGCTGTGCCATATAATGATACAAAAGTAATACACAATTCGCCTTAACCTAGCGCATGTCATGCATAGGGACGAGGACACAGTAGCAGAGATTAAAAAACATCAAGCATGTACATCCAAAAAGCCAACTGTGCCAAAAGGGTGCTGGGCATCGATCTCGTTGTCTGAGTCCGAATCTGAGTCGTCCTCGCTCTCTGGGTCAGGACTGCCTTCGTTGTGCTGCTGGTGCCGGTCGCCTCCGTCCAGCATGGCATCCTCCAAGAGCAGAATTCTCATGAGGTCTTCGTCATGCTCCAACCCAAAGTTTTCCATCTGTTGCTTTACGTCTGTAACCATGGCTTCATTGATCTCAGCAGAAGCTTTGCTGCGACCAGCACTTAGCCGGCGGGGCTTCAACCACCTCTTGGGGTAACCTTTCCGAGCGATCAGATCCTGATACAAACGCACAAAGCAGAAGGTCTGCTTCGTAACGCTCTCAAGATGCATGTTGCTGCGTTTCAGCGCAGCGAAGCGTGTCTCCCGGTGAGCTGCCTCTGCGCCTTGGCTGCTGAACTTGTCCAGGGTGCCATGCAGTTCGATGAGCTCGTGACAGTGGCACTGCATGATATGCATGTACACTGTCACGTGCTTGGGCAAGCATTGCAGCAAGAAAGCGCGCATGAAACGCTCCGCTTGGGACCTACACGTCAAATTACATCACAATTGCCCAGAGTTAGTAGATGAATTTCAAGGCACTAGCATTTGAATGAAACTTGATTAAAATGAACACACATATAATTGCAACTAAATGATAGCAAAACTAACAAGGAAGTGTTTAACAAAAGCATGGTATGTGAGTTCTTACCTTTTCCAGCTTTTCAGCGTCAATGTTCTCAGTCACCGACCACTTGAAATTCTGTGGAACGATGCGCAGCTTGCAGTGCAGAATGTCAAAAATGTAGTTATGGATCAGCAGGTCGAAGATGGGCCTCAGCATGGTGTCCAATGCTCAGCGTTGACCTTGGTCCTCAGCGCGACGCCGTAGTCATCGGGCCCCGGTTTGGTCTTCCGTGTGAGGGGCAGCATGTTGAGCTCCTTGTGCTCATGCCCGATGGAATTGTTGCATCCAGGGCAAACGAAAGACGAGCAGCCCTCACCCTCACAGTCAGAAGCGCAGGCTGTGTGGTGGCTGTCACTCAGCCCCGGAGTCGTGTGAGCAAGCTAAATTTGCTCCTCCAACGTTTCTGGGTCCCATGCGATCCGCAACTTCTGACCCCACAGTCGCATAGCGCTCAGAAGCCTATAACTACATTAGCGCTTTCTAAAATTTACAGTAGATACAAGGGAAGCCACTAGAGCACTCATTGAGGCCAATGATGCTGCTCAAGAACTTCAGGTCGCCTGTCATAGATATGCGCAGAAATACACATTTATGAGCAAACAGAAAATGATATAAAGAATAATACATCAATGGGCCATGTCACAGCTCAGGACCTCAGCAAGAAATCAAAACTTAGCATGAATGAGTGAGACTGAATGTGTTAGTAAAATACATGATACCATCATAGCGTCGCTTTAATGACCTATTCAGGAAAAGTACCAAAATGTGCAATTAAAACGACCGAGAAAAACACATTTACGAGCAAACAGAAAATGACATGAGGAATACATGAACGGGCCATGTGGCAGCTCAGGACTTCAGCAGGACACCAATATTTAGCATGTAAGAGTGTGACTGAATGTTTTTAGTAAAATACATGATACCATCACAGCGTCGCTTTAATAACATATTCAAAAAAACACAATGATGTGCAATTAAAACGACAGAACAAACACGTTTACGAGCAGACAGAAAATGACATGAGGAATACATCAACGGGTCATGTGACAGCTTAGGACTTCAGTAGGACACCAAAATTTAGCACGTAAGAGTGTGACTGAATGTAGTTTGTAAAATGCAATTAAAGCGACATATATCACATTCATGACGCATGACCGTCGGCTTACCTCCAAAAGTCACTTTGAAACTGTACTTGACGCCATCCACCTCCAGGCCCTCTTCAGACATGAGCTCCGATACCACAGCTGCGAGGGTTAGAAGCTTCTCCTCGATGTGCTTGTACTTGTCGCCCCCCCCCCCCCCCCCCCCCCCAAAAAAAAAACCCCCAGGAGCGTGCAATTCTCGACGTTGTTGACTCCACATTGGTGTAGAATTTATTCGACGGTTGAGGCTTGCTATGGACCGGATTTGATGTAGATCGTCTTCAGCACGATGAATGTCCCCTGCACCTTATTAATTTTTGAAGATGCTGCAGGCGTCGCCAAGAAGCTGAATCAGCACCTAGTTGTCGGTCCCGGGAATGATGAAGTCCTTCTTGTTCGTCACCGGCCAACGAATGCGCGTGGTCAAAATAACCGTCACGTCACTCATTCCAGTCTGATGCTCTCCGGCATCTACGCCGAGCTCCTCCTTCATTGCGCTAACCTCCGCCGAAGAATTCCTGTTGACCTGAGCTTGGGGACCTTTGTGCCGTAAAGTAGCACTGCCCTGACGAGCCCCTCCGCTCGTTGCTTCGAAGAGAGAAGATTCGGGATGGTTTGGTAGCCCCGGGTGCTGACCTTCGTGTGAAGGAAGAGGTCCACATAAATCTCGTCGAAGTACTCCGTTCCGTGGTCAGCTACTTCCTTCTCGATCTTGCGAAGGGCGCCCCCGGAAAGAATACTCTTCACTTCCATATGCAGTGATGGGCGGTAGTCAACCAATGGACAACATCGATATGTTGTCGACACCCCTATGGACGCACTCGCGCTCGCAACGAAGCGGTTGGAACAAGATAGGTAGTGGCGAGTCTACCGGCGGCACTGCAACAAGTGCGACAAGACGCGATTAATGGACACTTCCGCGGCGGACGATTCGCATAGCGCGGCGACTGAGCCAACGATATATTACCCACGCTATGTACATCGCATTCTTTATTTTATTGTGTATAAACCATTGGATTGTCGTCGATAATATTACACGTACTTTCGTACCGTCTGTTTATGTAGAATCCGCGATGTGTTCTCAGACATGCTGGCCGTGCATGTGATTCATGGGTGTGCTTGTCAGAAATTGCAGAAATTGTATTCTTTCCAAAATCACGGATGGAAATATAAATGGCTGTTATTTTGGAGTGGTACGTGAAGGTCAACGTTGAGTTTCATATTCTATCGCTATATACAGGGAGATATGCCCTCCAAGCTCGGGAGGGCGGCCAACTCACACTTTTGAGGCTCAGCATATCATCGCGGTGTACAACCGGAGCGTTGGAACTCGTGCGCGCACTAGTGACCGTAACATCCACAACCAAGTGCTTATGCGGACCCGCAAAATCCAACCACACGACATCCCCATGGAGATCTCGGGAGGCCCAGACCGGATTCGGCAAACCTCCAAACGCGAGTCCCTAACTTTAATCGCCCCCGCATAATCCATTATTATTGTATAACTCATCGCGTAGTAGGCTTAATGTACAACTCATCGCGTCTTGTGAGGTAGCGATACATGTATACATATAAGGATTACCTTGGTTATTGCCGATTTCAATTTCACTTATGGTCAGATTGATTTGAATCTAGAGGTTTGCATATCCAACTCCCATGTGTACGGGACAGTGACACTAGCGGATAATCTTACCGTTAATAGCGGCGCGTCGCACCTGCAAGGCAACCACCTTGCCTTAGCAGTTAGACGCAACCAACGACCAACGACTTCCCCAACGATCAGCTCTAGCTAGCCCGAGCTTTATAAGCCGTAGCTAGCCACGAGCCTAGGCACTCTCTGCTTTCGCGCTCAGCCAATCTAGGCTTCGCGCGAATGCAGTCTCGACTCTCGTAGTCGAGTAGGGTGTCAGTTTACCATCGTCCCATGCGCACTCGAGCGTCACGCGACACTTCCCCTCGTTCAGTTACGCAGTTACGCAACATGTAGCCTGAGCAGTCTACGTCCGCCGCAGCGGCCGACCCTTACGCTACCTCAATCGAACAACGCACAGCCGAACAGATTCGTACGGCAGTTTTGGCATCGAAACAACGGATCACTGAGCAGTTTTTGGCGGCTAACGCTGCCTTACTCGCACAGCTCTAGCAGACAACTGCCACACCTGCTTTTACGGATCAACAGCAGTCCATTCCCGCCGACGCGACCCCAGCGACGGAGGGTGGTAAGGAGGCCCCTGAGCCACCTATCGACCTGCTTGACGACGAACCCGAACCCTCCGCGTCCGATTTCGTCGACTTCGCCTACTACGGCGAAGTCATCCCGGCCGGCCTCGAACGTCCCCCACGCGACGTCGAGGAGCCACGTCAGTGGACACTGACAGACGACACCGCTCGCGCTCTAAGCGACAAGCGCACCCGAAAAGCATACGACGAGTACCTCCACATCGGTTGCTATGCCTTCTTCGACAGTTGCGCCAACGCGGCAATTGGCGAGGCTTTGGACACGCTGTCGCACGGCCCACCTCTATCGGCTGAGCAGGCGGCAGCGATTGCCCTCATCTAAGCGGGTCATCGCACCCACACAGCGACGGAGGAGGCCGCCCGTACTCGATTGGGCTTCCTCCGCCTCACCAAGGGCGGACAAAGGAGCACGGATGCGGACCGCGTCTTTGCCGAAATGGCCCAAGAGCGCTTCTGTCGCCCACGCCCTACCGCGGTCTCCGGCCCATTGGATGCGCTACGCCAAGCGTTCGTCGACCGCAAGCTGGAAGTCAGCCTACATGCCGCCAGCAAGGCCGCTGCCGGCGCCGCGTTCGCGAAGATCACACCGGACAAGCCTCCATGCCCCGACGCTAGAGCCCGCAGGGCCGCCGCCGACAGACGCAAGGCCGCAGCAACAGCAGCAATAGACAGAAGCAATAGCCCGCGCCACCCCCCTTGCCAAGCCGACCGACCCGACGAAACCCTCGACCAAGAAATGACGGTGTGCCCCGCCGCGCCGATTCCTGCTCCCCGCCATCTTCCTTCATGCGCCACCGCGTGTATCGAAGATGGCGGGAGTGGGAGCGCATCGGCGCGAGCGGCCAAGTCCTGAGTTGGATCCGCCATGGCGTACCCGTGAAGTTCAAACACGGCGTTCGACCCAAGCCCTTCAACCACGGCATCTCTATGCTAGACGCCACACCAGCCCAACTCGAGTTTCTAAATTCGGAACTTCCCACGCTTCGAAGCTTGCGGAGCGTGGGAGCGCGCGGAGAGCTCTCGCTACGTTTCCCGAATGTTTTTAGTACCCAAGCCCGGGTGCAACCAGTGGCGTTTGATTATCGACCTTCTAGAACTCAATCGTTACTGCTCAACGTTCAACATGACGTGCGAGACGCTAAAGCACCTACGCCACCTATCGCGTCCGGGCGATTACTTCATCTCGCTCGACCTCGCCGATGGGTACTATACCCTTGGCATCCGGGAGGAAGACCGAGACTACTTAACGGTCAACTACCGCGGCACCCTATGGCGCCTCGCGTGCCTCCCAATGGGCTGGTCGGGCTCCGCTTACAACTTTTGCAGGCTCACACAAGTGTTTATCAACCACCTACGACGCCGCCCCCCTCCTACGCCGGCATCTACGCCAGACCGCGCGCGCCCGTCAAAACGTTTTCTTCGGAACGCTCGATGGCGCGGTACAAGACTCCTCCCCTACCTGGACGATTTTCTTCTGTTGGCGGACTTCTACCACGACGCGCTACTCCTTCGTCAGCGCGTCCATGCCCTGCTGGACAGCCTAGGCCTCCAACGCAACCCCAAGAAAGGCGTGTGGACGCCGACGCAAGTCGGCGACCATTTGGGCTTAACGGTGGATTTACAACACGGTGTGTTTCGCACCCAACCCGCAAAACTGCAGCAGCTCGCGCAACACGCGTCGTCCCTTCTCGGCCGAGCCGCTTCCAACGCATGATGGTTACCCACCCGTCAACTCGCGGCCTTTGCGGCCAAAGCACAGTTTCTCTACCTCGCTATTGCGCCCGCCCGTTTCTTTTTACGCGAGCTCCACGACGTGTTAGCCACACGAACAGGTTGGGGAGGACGCGTGCGCCTAACCCATCAGCTACGACGCGACCTCGAGTGGCGGCGTACGGTGCCCACCCAACACAACGGTCGGTCCATCTACAAGCCCATCGAGACCGCCTACCTTCACGCCGATTCCAGCGACTACGGGTGGGGAGCCGTGCTGAACGACGACTCCAACTACCAAGCCCGCGGCTTCATGAGCGCTACCGACCGTCTACAACACATCACATGGAAGGAACTTCTAGCAGTTCGGCACGAACTGTAAGTCGAATCTTTTCTACCCCAGCTCAAAGGCCGACAAAGTCTCCTACACGAGGACAACACAGCGGTGGTGGCCGCTCTAACCAAGCTCACCTCGCGGTCGCCCGTCATTATGACCGAGCTCTGGCAACTGTGGTACCTCCTCGACACCAACGACATCCACATCCGCCCCCGATACATCCGGTCGGCCGCCAACGTTTGGGCGGACTCGCTAAGCCGCGAATTGGACACCGAGGACTGGCAGCTCAACTCCCGTCTTTTCCGCCACCTACAAGATCGGTGGGGCCGCATACGATCGACCGTTTCGCGTCTATGCTAAACGCCCAACTCCCGCGGTTCAACGCCCGATGGAGGGACCCGCAGTGCGAGGACGTCGACTGCCTACACATGCCCGACGCAGCCTGGCGTCGCGAAAACAACTATTGTAACCCTCCGTGGTCCGCCCTACCTGCGGTGGCCGCCAAGCTGGCCCAATCACATGCCACAGCTAATGTCGTCGCCCCCTACTGGCCGAACAAAACGTGGTACCACGCTTTCGCCCGGCTCGCCAACGCAATTATACTCTTCCCGGCGGCCCGCGACATGTTCTTCCCGGCAGGCTCGGCAGGCGAGAGGGGGTCGGACCTCCCACGTGGAGCATCGTGGCCTTTCGGCTCTCACCCCCTCTTGGTTATACACCCGACGCGGAGCGATCGGCCGTGCGCTAAGCCCGGACCGATTAATTTCTACAGTACAACCCGCTCGCCCACTTCGC
Organism: Tetraselmis chui; assembly: GCA_026401115.1. Taxonomy (NCBI): domain Eukaryota; kingdom Viridiplantae; phylum Chlorophyta; class Chlorodendrophyceae; order Chlorodendrales; family Chlorodendraceae; genus Tetraselmis; species Tetraselmis chui. Next base: position 63,336 of record JAPMLY010001887.1, on the reverse strand, counting down.
ACTAGCTAGCCCGAGCCTTATAAGCCGTAGCTAGCCACGAGCCTAGGCACTCTCTGCTTTCGCGCTCAGCCAATCTAGGCTTCGCGCGAACCCACCCACCCACCCGATAATCATGCGCTAATCGACCCCCACGCCCCGCCGGTAGGTGTCTTTCGGCCAAATTGTAAGCAAGCTGACATCTTTGGCAAAACTTGCCCTAGGGTAAATTTAGTTTTAGAGGTCATCATCACCAGTCGTTCTCGTACTCGGATATCAAGCATTATCTTCTATTCCATATTACCCACAAGGGCAAGATTTGCCAGAGATGTCTTTTTGCTTACATATTGGCGAAAAGGTTGACCAATAGGCGTGGCCCGGGGTCGATCACCGCTGATCGGGGATGGGAAGGTGTGTTGCGCGAGCCTAAATTGGCGACTGCAAGCAGGGAGTGCTAGGACTTAAGGTGGACTCTAGCCTATGATGCTCGTCCTAGCTAAGGCCGACCGTTGGTGAAGGTCGTTAGATGGTTGGTCGCGTCGCTCCTCAAGCACAAGGTAGTTTTGCTCTCGGGGACGACGCGCCGATGTTAACGGTAACACTAACCGTTGGTGGTTATTGTGACGTACACATGGTAGTCAGGCTTGCAAACCTCTAGATCTAAATCAGTCTGACCATTTACCACAAGGGCACGAATTGCCAAAAGAAAGAGCCGAAGGCTTGCCAACCGAATATCAAGATACTCGGCGTGTGGGGACGTAGTGGCCGAGGAAACGCTATGTTGCTGGGGTTGGGACCATGGTAGGGTCGATGCACTGGCCCTCGGTCACGTCGATGTTTCGGGAATAGCCCCCCGTGTACTTGATGACCGAGATGGAAGCCCCGATGCATGAGGCAGCGGAGGTGGCATCCATAGAGAGGCCGTGCGATATTCACGCGAGGCTGAAGGGAGGGTGTGCGCCGACCGTTGCGTAAGCATCCGAGAGCAATGCCGAGACTGTAGCAGTTGACGTTGAAATTGAAATTGTTTACAACATGTACCGTATGCGCCGGTTTGCAACAAGTACCGTATGCGCCGGTTGCTGTCTCTCGGCCCTCCCAACTATGCCATACAGGAACTTACAAGTCAGGTCTAGACCGTTAACCTCCTAAATCCAACCTCTCCAAATAGTAGTTGACAGCCATGGTGTAGCGTCCTCGGTCTGGGAGAGGCGCCAAAACGAAGAATGGGGGAAGTTGTTGAATTAGATGGCGCAATAGTCGTGGCGGCCCCGAATGTACCACGTGAGGCGGTCGGCGAGAAGGGCGTTAGCCACAATCGGGATGGGAAGTACCCGTTTGTCGGCGTCGTCGCTGCGCTTGTCGCCCTTGGTCTTGTGAAGTTAAAATACGGATGTGGTCCGTGCGCTCGTCGACTGAGAGGTCCCGTGAACAGCAAGTTGGGCTGGACTTAGCGCGATAAAAGAAGCCGTACGTGGTATATGCAGCCAACGCATTGCACATTCGGACGAGACGGGCCATGTCGGTTTGGGCCTAGTCGAGGGCATCGCGTTCACCGGCCGCCCATTGCATGATATCGTCCGCGACTGGCACCGACAACGGGACCCGTGTAGCCGCGGTGACGAGGCGTTGTTGCCGGAGCACAAGTCCTCGTCGTGTGTCGGCGTGTAGGTCACCCACGGGGACAGGTTGGCGTTGGTGGTTGCTTAGAAGTTTGTTAATGGCGGAGTAGTAGGGCTGTAACAAAGCTGCCGAGATTGTCCCGAGGCGCCCCAACCACGCGGTGTACCGCACGATGTTAACGGGAGTAGCGTTAAGGGGGTTGATGCCATCTTCAACGCAAGACTTGAAAGACTCTTTCAACCCGATGTCGTAGCTGGCGTACGTAGATGGAGCGGGCGAGCGGCCTAGGAGGTTGAGGGCAAGCTGTCCGAGGTCGTCGTCACCCAGCAATGAAGAAAGAGAGGCGACCATGCTGTCGCTCCACGGTGCTGACGTGGAAGGAGGAGACATAGTGTAGCGACGCGGACGAGCTTGAGTGAGTGATGGGGCGAGTAACGGGCCCATGGGGGTGGATGTCGCTAAACGGAGGGCGCTACCGATGGGACCCCGCGGGTGTGCAATCAGGATGGCGTGGCAGTCGAAAAGCCACGACGCTCTAACCTGACCTGCCGACCTCCGCGCGCGAATCGAGCTGCCCGTGGAAGAAGAGGGAGCGCGAGGGAGGGTAGAGGCGGGAATCGCTTGCTATGTCGCGGAGCTACGTGTGTCACAGGCGCTGCGGTTATTGTGGGGCGATAACCGTGGCAGACGCGCCGGAATGGCGGAGCTTGTGGACGAGGGGTTGCATAACATGCCACGGAGGGTTACAAAAGTCATGCTCGTGGCGCCAGTGGGCGTCGATGAGGCGCAGGCAGTCCACATCCTCGCATTGGGGTTCGCGCCAATGGGCGTTATAACCGAAGGTGTGTGTTTTCCATCGTGGCGAAGTGGTCGATGGTGTGGGGCCGTCAATCGTGTCGACGTAGCGAAAAACGTGTGGGTTGAGCTGCCAATCGCCATAGTCGAGCTCTCGGCTGAGCTTGCATGCCCATAAGTTGGCGGCGGTGCGAATATAGCGCGGTCGAAGCTCATGTCGTTGCTCGCCAGTAAGTGCCACAACCGGCGCCACTCCTCCATCACGACGGGCGAACGGGAAGAGAGTTTCGTCAGAGAAGCGACCACCGTTGTGTTGCCCTCGTGGAGTAAAAAGTGACGGTCCCGAAGCTGTGGGAGGAAGGACTCGATGGCGTGTCGGACGGCGCGGAATTGAAATTTGAATTGTTTACAACATGTACCATGTGAAACCGGCTATTCTCTATGTGTTGTAAGATTCCCGTGGTGGGCATGATAATGGACACATCCGTACGTTGTACTCCGGGGGAGTCTTGGCCCTACTATCTCGCCAATAGTGGATGTACTGCGGGAGCCCGTTGCTCGGGCAGTACGGGGGTATATATATGAGATATATCCCAAATGGGTACCGACTTTTAGGCGCGGTACTTGGTTACGGCGTACGGCTCCGGACACGGAGGTGCCGGGATCGATTCCCGGTGATGGCACTTCCGTGTAGCCCTTTGACAGGTTATGGGCCCTCCGCGTGTGACGCGGGTGTGTAGGGTTTGACCGGAGTTGATCGGATGGTGTCCATTAGGGGGAGTGTTGTAAGATTCCCGTGGTGGGCTTGATAATGGACACATCCGTACGTTGTACTCCGGGGGAGTCTTGGCCCTGCTATCTCGCCAATAGTGGATGTACTGCGGGAGCCCGTTGCTCGGGCAGTACGGGGGTATATATATGAGATATATCCCAAATGGGTACCGACTTTTAGGCGCGGTACTTGGTTACGGCGTACGGCTCCGGACACGGAGGTGCCGGGATCGATTCCCGGTGATGGCACTTCCGTGTAGCCCTTTGACGCTATGGGCCTTCCCAGCTCCGCCAACAAGGGAACATGCAAGCCTGGGCTAGACCGCGAAGCTCCTATTCCTATCTCTCCAAGATTGAGTTGGGGGAGTTGTATTCCCTCCCCGGGGAGTTGTGCGATGCGTGGCGACGGTAGCAGTGCGGCGGGATTAGGTGCGGTTTTGGTGAGGTAAGGAGCGCTGGGTAGTTGTACGGGATTTAAGGGGGTAGATGAGAAGGAGCTCGTGCAAACATTGAACAATATGAAGGTGGAGCTCTGGTAGGATGCGAGTGATGTCGAGGCGTGTTTTAGAGATGAGTTTATCGGGGGGTTCGGTACGGAGATTGAGGAGGGAGGTGAGGCTAGTGATGGTGGATGTGTGTGGGGTGCCGGGCGGCTCATGACGATGGGGAGGATATCTATGTCAGTACTTGGCCAGTGACTACGGAGAGCGTTGACTAGCGGGGTGGATGTGTCTCGAATGAGCTGTACGGTGTGTGAGAAGATAGTATCGATGCAGTGTTTGTTTCCCCAACTTGAATCTTTATAATCGAGGAGAACGGCGCTTGTTGTTCGAGTGTCCGATGGATTTGGTTTCGAGGAGGTGGATAAAGTCGGGTTTATGGGCGGGGGATCTGAGCGAGAGAGGAAGAATTTCGTCGGGGAGGACAGCGGGGCAAGATGTGAGAGTGTTGGGGGATATGCTTTCGTCAGCAACAGCAAGGCGAGTAGGCATGTGAGTGCAATGTGGCGGGTGGCAGTCATGGGGGGTGTTGACAATAATGGGGGAGACGGAGGACTTGATGGTTCATTACCTAAGTCCGCGGTGATGGTTTCCCATCGGCCGCCCTTGTACCGTTTTAGTAGGAAGAGGAGCATTTGTAGGGCGTTGTTGTGTATGCCTGGTCAAAGACATGACATCGAGGGGCTTTTACGCGCGGTGTGGCCGTTGCGGCTGAATTGTCCACATATGGGGCAGCGGAGGGTGGGACTGTACGCGAGGAGGCGGGTGTTGTGGACTCCCCACATGGATTTTTGTTTATCCGTGAATTGAATGTGGGGAGGAGCGTTTGCTGTGGAATGAGAAATCCGCCCCGTCGGAGGCGGCTCTTGCAAGTAGGGCGCCGTGTTTGAAGGTGTTTGTGTTGTGAGATCCCCGTGGTGGGCTTGATAATGGACACATCCGTACGTTGTACTTCGGGGGAATCTTGGCCCTACCATCTCGCCAATAGTGGATGTACTGCGGGAGCCCGTTGCTCGGGCAGTACGGGGGTATATATATGAGATATATCCCCAATGGGTACCGACTTTTAGGCGTGGTACTTGGTTACGGCGTACGGCTCCGGACACGGAGGTGCCGGGTTCGATTCCCGGTGATGGCATTTCCGTGTAACCCTTCGACAGGTTATGGGCCCTCCGCGTATGACGCGGGTGTGTAGGGTTTGACCGGAGTCGATGGGATGGTGTCCATTAGGGGGAGTTTTGTGAGATCCCCGTGGTGGGCTTGATAATGGACACATCCGTACGTTGTACTCCGGGGGAATCTTGGCCCTACTATCTCGCCAATAGTGGATGTACTGCGGGAGCCCGTTGCTCGGGCAGTACGGGGGTATATATATGAGATATATCCCTAATGGGTACCGACTTTTAGGCGTGGTACTTGGTTACGGCGTACGGCTCCGGACACGGAGGTGCCGGGTTCGATTCCCGGTGATGGCATTTCCGTGTAACCCTTCGACAGTTTGAAAGGCTGACATGGGTGTGCTTTATGCTTTCTTTGTGTGTGTTTGATTTGAGGTTGGTGACTTGGTGTACCTGTAAGATATGGACTCTCCTTGTGGGAGAGGGATGAGCGTGCATGACCAAGTCCATGTGCCTATCGATACGTCTGAACCGGTGTCGTACGTTGTGTCGGGTGGATGTCCATCTGCGACTTGGTTGGCTAGCGCGTCGGCGTGGTCACTTCTAAGACAGTGGTTGTGTGCCTTAATTTTGCGTAGGTGTGTGCGGATGCCTGAAGTGCATCGGGTGTATAGGGTGTGGGAGATAGATTCGAGGAATTCGCGGTGGATGTGGTGTCGGTAGGCAGAGGGACAACGCATGAAGCCTTGGATAAGGCAGAGTGCGCATGAGCTAACGGTGAGATTGTGAGTGTGACTGAGCTGGAGGCCGACGTTAATGCATGCTAGTTCGCTAGAGGTCCATGTAGCGGCCTCGACGAGGACAATCACGAGGTCGGTGCGGTTAAGGGCGGCGTGGGCATGTGGGATAGGCTTGGGGGGGGGGGCTTCTCCCTCCTCAAGCGTGTGCTTGGGTCCGCGACGTAGATTCGAAGAAGCCGGGGGTTGATTGGGTCGGGCATCAGATGTATAGTGATCTTCTGGAGGGTAGTGGCGTAGGGGAGGGGAAGGGGGGAGGTAAGGCTTAGGACCACTTTTCGGGTGTCGGTAAATGTGGCGCCCCCGTAGGGAAGCTAGTAACGTTGATCCCTAATGCTGTAAGATTGGAGCGCATAGCGTGTAATACGTTTCTGCCTTTTGTTGTGTTGAGGTGGTAGTTGAGGGAATCGGTGATTGCTCTAGCCATCTTGTATGCCGGGGGTAGGATATAATCTGTCAAGTCGGAAAGATCGACCATACGGCAGTTCAGCCCCCATATGGAGAACTTTCGATCAACTGTAGGGGTGTAGGCCGGTAGCGTTTTGCGAAGGGGGGCCATGTCGCCCACTGTGAAGTTGGCGAATCTATCCCCCATAAGAATGGCTAGAAGTGTATCTTCTAGGGCGTCGATGAGCCGGTGAGCGTATTGTGTCGACACGAGTTCGAGTCGGGCCACCGGGCTAGGTCGGTGAGGTTTGTAGACGTCCCACAGTTGGAATGCCTACATGAAAGTTCCGCGGGGGGGATAGGGCATTGGGCTAGGAAAGGGGGTGCATGTGGCCTCGTACCCTTTCCATGCGTCGTCTTTCGAAGCGTAGAGGGTTTTCTTTACGTCTCGAAGTTGGGCACTACCGTCGGCCCCGAGGTGTGCTTGAGCTGAGAGGATAGGTCTTTGGCTTGGTAGTTGTTGAGGCCTTGGAATTCGGAGCCCGATAGCCATATGTGGTGTCCGCCTTTCTCGGCGTCGTTCAGATGAGGGGGACCTTGTATAGAGGTCTCGCAGGGGCTGCTTCGTGGTTTGTTAGGACCCGGCTGTGGTCGTGGGAGTGGCTTGGCGAAGGAGAAGTTCCTTGGCTACATGTCTGCGGTTGAGGCGGATAAGTATCGTGCCGGTAGTCTGGGGGAGAAGTTACGACGTCCGTCGGGTGTGAAGGGATTGGGCCGGGAGCAAATACGAACGTTGTCGGGGAGTAGCTTGACTCCCTAGCGCTTGTTAGCCTCCTCGAAAACTTTGTTAGTGGTGGTGGTGGATACGGCCTAGGTAAGCGCGATCATAGGGCGGGTTAGCTTACTGAGTTTGAGTAGGACCGGCCGCTGGGGTCTCAAAGACTTCGCCAATTACTGCCATGTGAGGTGGTTGTGCGAGGGGGCGGGGCACGACATTACTGCTAATATGACGTGCCGGTTGGAGAGCTCTGCGCATGCGTTGAGGGATGGACATGCTGGCGGGATAAGCGTATTCTGCTGCGAGATGTTGGCGGGAAGTGGGAGAGACGATTCGATGTACGAGCGACCATAGCTCGATCGGGTGAGAGGCGGAGGAGGCGAGGAAGGAGGTAGACGTCCCCGCAATTGTGTTGGGGGAAGGAAGGTAGGGCGCTTTTCTAGCCTTACTCTAATGTAAGAAAGAAGACGTTTAGCACCTCTTGTTTCTTGGGAGTTGCACGGGGTGGTTGTCGGGCGAGGAAGGTCGTCGGCCCGTAGCGGTTCGGGGGGTTTTGCCAGAGCGCATCGCGGCAGGTGCAACAGTCCGCGGGCCGTTGCCAAAGGAAAATATCGGTGGCTCATGGCAGTTGCTTGTATGCATGTATTGCTGTGCATGTGTAGAGCGGTAGAGCAAGGGGCTGCATGGTCGGGCGAGGGGGTGTCGGCTTGGCTCCTTGGCGTGTGGGGCCTTGGGGCTTTTTTGACGTCCTCACAAGTAAATAGGGGGTAGGTGTCGGGCTTGGGAAGCGAAGAGACAAAAAGTCGGAAAGAGGAGTAATGTCGTGATGGGTCGGATCTGGGGTGATGGACGCTAAGACGTAGCCGTCTCCGTCCGGGATGGCGAGTAGGGCGTCCTCAAGTAAGAAGAGTAGACATAACGGGTGTTGGCCGGAAAGGAGCTCGAGTCGGACCGACCCGGACTGTCGGCTCATCTTTTTAACGTCTCTCACCTCAAAAAGTGCGAGGATCACAGCGGGAAAGATATACACGACGGGTCTTGGGTATGGAGGGGAGGAATATTGTTCGTAGGCTGTCCACGCGTCGTCCACTGCCGCAAAGAGCGCGGGTCGAGGGTCGTCAAGCGGGGCGGGGTCATGGGGCCACATATCGGGAAGTAAGGAGGTCAAACGAGACCGCGGTTGCTGAGTAGTGAGCCCGCATAAGTGAATATTCGATAGCCACACTCTGTGCTCCTCAACCGCGCCACTTGGGAGGGAAGGGAGGGGTGCAATTCGGCACCTCCGGGTAGAACGGTCGAGTAAATGAACTGGGGAGGTTGTGTTGTCGGCGTGTCTTGGGAGAGGAGAACCGCGAGGGCAGCGCTCCTTTCGGAGAGCGTTACCTCCACGTCGCGTGTGGCCCTCCATAGTTGCTTGAGTCGCAGAGGCGAGGTTCGAGTGTTGTCGAGAAGCCTCCTCGCACATATGTGGACGTCGCTGTGGCGTACATGGATGTCAAGGTTTTTGGCGAAGTCGAAAATAGCTTTCGCCGAAACAGTGGTCTCAAGGGTCGGGAACAATATATTCTAGTCCACCATATTATGAAGGGGAAGCACGACCGGAGAGTGGAGAGGGATAGCGGAGGTCTCTCTAGTGACTGAGAAATGTGGGCGGGTAGCCAGGGGTCGTGGTGGCAGGTGGGCGACTACGAGAAAGGTCGGGGAAAGTATGTTCACTTAGGTTAGGTCGGGTGACGCCAACCTTTTCGGCGCGTGTTTTGAGTCGGAGAGTTTATTCGGTTCAGAATTGGAGCACAACTTAGCTGGTTTTATTGGTTGGTCGTCTTCGAAAAACTAGTTTGTTTGATGAATTGACCTGGTAACACGGCTGGTGTGTGTTGGGTGCGTCTTGTTGTTAGGCGACGAGCATGGTGGGGCCCGGTAGGTGGGTCCGACTGGTGTACCGTCCGTTTTCGAGCAGGATTGTAACTGGAGCTGAAACTCGAGCAGGGGGTAGACCTATGCACCGGAAATGTTTAGGCAAAATAAAAGGTGTATCGGTGCAGCGAGCTGGTAATACGGGCGGTGTGTGTGTGATTGTGTTGCTGAGAGGTGAGCTCGGACCCGGAAGTTGACCGGGGAGGACCGGAAATGCAACGGATCGAGTCGACTTTGGGCTGACGAAGGTCGAGTGAGCTTTGCCTGGAGGAAGAGAGGACGCGCAAGCGACTTGTTTCGGGTAGGAGCGGGGACCGTGGCCGACGGGCGTCGATAGGAGGCGAGAAGACTGCGGGAGAGGGAGTGCTATCGCGCCGGTGGTGACAGGAAGCCTGCTTAGTCAGGGAGATAAACTCGACGGGGGAGGTGCGCGAATTCCAGCAGGATCTCCGCCGGAGACATAATTCTGGGAGGTAATGTGTCTGGGTGTTTAGAAGGGCTGGGCGAGAAGGGAGGTCCGTTGGTGCAGCGAGCAGCGAGCTGGGAGCTTTTGTGCTGTGCGTCAGCGTGTGTCGTTGAGCCTGGTGGGAAGCCGGGAGATGGCCGGAGAGGGCGGTTGACGAGTCGGATCAAGCCGCTTCGGAGCGGATGAAGGCCGCAAGAGCTCGGCCCGCAAGAGAAGAAGACTGAGAAGCGAAGCGAGGGAGTAGGGGCTTGAGAAGTGGTCGACGAGAGTCGACGAGGGGCGAAAAGGTCGTTTGGGGGGTGTGCCATTGCCTTGCCCGCTAGCTCCGGGCACCGGAAGAGACGGTGTCCCTTGTTGTGACACTTGAAGCAAAGTCCCTCTTCTTGGTGTCGCTCACCCTCCTGAGGGGACAAAGCACATGCAATGGCATTGCAATCAATTTGGGGAGTATTTCGATTAGTCCACCCGCGCTCTCCTCGGTTGCCGCGTCCTCGACCACGTCCACGATGAGGCCCCTCACAACGTTCACGACTAGATCCCTCACCAAGTTTAAATAAACCGCTTGGTAGCCATGATCTCTGGGTTGTCAAGTGGGCGCCTTTGAGCATATCGACCACTTCCAAGGTTCCCAGATGGAACCGCTTGGCCCGAATGTGGCGAGTCGGTCTCAAGGTCATTCATGAGATTTTGTATCTTAACAAGTGGTATGTTGCAGTCTTTCTGCTGGGATCAATGAGACTTAGCCTGAGTCTAGAGCTCAGAATTTGACAGTCCTTTGATGACAGTGACACACTGGAAAACTTTTAGAAATTGTTGTCGAGACCCCCTCAAAAAGTCGTTAAACTGTTGGGTGTAGGTGGCGTAAATCCGGGACCCTTGCGAAAGAAGAAGTAGGTTCGTAACTGCGTCATCTGTGATGTTAGGCAAAAGGGACGTCTTACGAATCTATGTAACGAAAAAGTCGAACTTGTCTAGAATAGCTAGTTGGATCTTACAATTGAGCCACAAACTGTTCAAAGCACCGGAGAACTGTGACGCAACCCACACAACAGCGTTGTACGTGTCGGGATTGATGCCGAACATGAGAAACCGTTGAGGCTGCATCTCTAGCCAATCCTCTAACTTACGTGCGTCTTTTTGTCCAAACTGATAGGGGGCGTTAAGCGCGGCCTTATGTTGCGTCTTAGTCAGCGTTACGCTCGTGCCAACAAAGTTAGTTGTGGGTTCCGGAACTCCTAAGCGTAAATAAATAGAGGTCGCACCGCACAACTGTTTAATGTAGCCTTTGATCAACATACAGACATTACCACGTACGGCAGCAAGCAAACGGGGGAAGAAGAAGAGTTGCATTGGTAACGACGTGTCTTCGTGGGAAAAAATCTGTCGAGAATTGACAGCACCTCCAACAGATTACAATCCAGACACATAACGAAAATGAAGTAACTCGTATGTACATCGAGTCTCCTTGGCAAGGCCAACCTTAGATATCCGATGGCGTTAGCGACAGCCAGTCAATGTCAACACTACTCGTAACGGTGTAGGTACAATCAGAGTAAGCAATATACTCAGATGTAACAACTTGCTCGACCTTCGTTGGCGTACGCAGATTAGCAATCGCGCATAGAACATATACTGAGGTTGAGAAGACGTGTACGAGCTGATGCTGACGAGCGGGCAACGGTATGAGTACACGGTTGCCACTCAACATCATAACATCGTGGACGGTGAGAGTTAGGCAAGTTTCCTCAAACATCTCACGAACGGCAGCGTCGACATGCGCTCCGTTAGACAAAATCGAACCGGCAGGAAACCAAACTTTAGTAGTACGGGGTTCACGTTGTAACACAAGTTTGATGTCAGAGGGATTTGTACCTCCAACTGACAGTACGACCACAACGTAATTAATAGGTCCCATAGAAGCCATCTCGAGTCAAACAAGCAGCGTGGAACAAATCAAGCAACAACGAAAGCGTGGAGTGAAGATCAAGAGCTCCAAAACTATTGTGTCAATTTGCTTGTCGAGAGATAATTGCTGATACGACTATGTTGTTGTTGCTTCTGCAGAAAGAAGTGCAAACGGAGAGTGATGAGAGATGTTTCATTGTTAAGTATTTGACAGTGTTTTGTAAACAAACAAAAGGATTGACTAAATGGTAATGTCACCTCCTTCCACTGTAGTAGGCTTAAATTGCTCTAGCTTAGCTAGCTTGCACTTCCTCTCGCTTTGTCCTCGTGCTATGCGCTAGGGCTCTCGTAATGGTGTGAACTTACTAGCGACGCGGCTTTTCTGTCTCGAGAAATCAGACTTTCGCGTCATGCGGCTAGTTAGATTAACTGTGCTTACATGTACGTACGGGGACGTCTTGGTGGTAAAGTACAGCAACAATACCCTCGCTTATTTGAAGTGGTGACGTAACCACGGAGTACGTCCTTGCGATGGAAAAGTACGGGTCGATTTGGTAACGAATGTTATGCAATGCACAATGTTATGCAAGGCACTGTTGCACGACAATACTCGTCAGAGTTGTTATGGCCAAAAACAAATGTTTATATGCCGCGCTTAGCCGTGTTTTTTCATACGTAAATGAACCATTATGGCTCGAGTTAAATCGATTGAGATTGGAACTCGAAAACCGCGGGTGATATATTATATGCATCATACACTTTACATGGTTTTAAATATGGACTGATGATGTATTTCTATTGTTAGATAACGATCTTTAGCGCCTGATTTGCAAGATGCATTGATCTTTAGCGCATGAATTATAAGGTGGATTGATATGTACCACCTTACTTATCAGATGCATTGATCTTTACTAGCGCCCGATATATAGATGCATAGATCTTTTAGGGCCTGAATTATCATATGCATGGATAATTTGAGCCTGAATTAGCATATGCATTGATCTTTACGTGAATGAAAATGTGCACTAGTGATGCGATTCTTGATACACTATATCGATTATCGACAATTACACACTGAATTAATCAAGATGCACGACGTTTAAGTTTGAATTAATCAAACTATTCGATCTTTATGCTCTCAACTTGGATTCGAACCCTTATGTGCGTTAAGTGAGTGTGAGGTACTAGTTGTGTCGTCTGACGCTGGTGAAAGAAGATTATGGCAGCGGGGAAGGTGTCACACCGCCGGGTAAAATATTGTAAAGCATTGTACTTCTTTTTGGAAAGTCACCAACGTTGTGCATGGCGTCGAGTGCCGACCGAGGAGTGTTTGACTAGGGCCCGTGCGTATACGACCGGAGAAAAAAATAACATGTGTAGCGCAACTTGTGTGTAGAGGAGCCCATAACATGTCGAACATTGTGTATGGTTCGCTAGGGGAAGTGTAGTTACAAGAACCACGTGCCTGGCACATGGGCTGGTGGTAGTGACTTCTACCACACATGTGATGACTAGTCTAACCGAATGTAGTAACTAGTCTAATCGTGTATTGAGTACTAGGTGCAAGTCGTGTGATCATATTGAAATTGAAATTGTTTACAACAATACCAGTATAAACCGGCTGCTGTCTTTGGCCCCCCCCTGTACCATGCCTAACTGGACTTATAAGCAGGAGTAGACCGTGAACCAGTGATCCCAACCTCTCCAATGGCTGTAACGATACCGTCTAAAACATACCCGTATCCATGTATTTTGTGATTTTTTGATCTATACGTATTTTTCTTTGGGAAGAGTATGAAATATAGATGTCGCTATTCTCCACGATACGCGGCATGCTCCAACCGCGGCGGGGTCGCTGATCAGCAAGGATGGTCAGCATGAGCTGGTCGAGACGAACCTACCTGACCTCGGCTCCTGTGCGACTCCGGTCGTGCCGGAGGTAGGGGGAAAGGTAAGTGGAAAACCCCCCTCGCTCAGGTCGTCGTCGGACTCGTCTCGATCCGTGCTCGTCCCCGTCCGAGATACCCGAGATAGTAGTCGCTCTTCTCGGCGCGACTCTCCACCTAGTCTAGCCTTCTCCCCTCCTGCGGGGGCTGGGAGGAGAAAATAGCTAGGCTGCATACGGTGTCTGGCTGGCTCTCCTGCCTCCGAGCCAGATGTCTCCTGTCCCCTGTCCGTTTGCCGTATGTTTCCACCATCCATATGATCGCGCTGTGCTAGCCGCACCCTCCCCGGTAATTTACGTTGTTAGGGGGCCGCCTATACGAGCAGTGTGCCGTTGCGATAACCCGGGGCACACTGCCTGAGGCAGCATGTCGGGTACCGACTAGGGGAGGGGAACGGATAGTGCCCAGGGATCGGCTATCCTCAAAAGATGGTGGGTACGGGAATATTTAACCGAAAACCCCCCGTACCGGGGTTTTCCGGCGGCGGATGATCCTCCCGGCCTCCGCCGCCTGACCGTGCCGCTCCTCCGGCTGCGACCCGCCTCCGTCCAGCGTATCTTCGGGCCTCTCCCCCAGGGGAGACCAAAAGGTTTCGCATGGCTGGCGGTTGCTAGCGAGCGCCGTGCCCTAGCGCTGCTTCCCAGTTGTCCGCCGCCAGCTCCAACACCCTCGTCCCACCGCTGATCCGTCCGTACCCTTCCTTGCCAAAAAACATTCCGCAGTCCTCGTACCCGTCAGGGCGGGAGAGTATTTGTGAGTATTTAGTCGCCGAAAGAACATATCGGACTGGCCGAGCGGGAGATCCATGTGATGGTGTACGGATACTATGTTTTTCCAAAACCCTCCGTACCGGGCTTCCCGACAACTGCTAATCCCGCGGATCGCAGCTGTCGGTACCTCGTTCAGCCCCCTACCGTGCCAGGCATGGCACGGCTACAGGGTTACCAACGCCCACCGCGTGGAGGTAGAGGTAGGTGCCAACGGGCATGCGAACGCACCCCCCTCCGGGGCCGCCGCCGCTGCGCCGCCGGCGGGCGCCCGTGTGATCATATTACTACCGAGATATTTCAATCATGTAAGTGCTTTGTAGTTACTTACAACACAAGCACGTAGCGAGGAAGTGGGAAGCAGAAGCGCTATACTCGGTCCACGCCATGGAGGCAAAACTGCGCCTCTGTGCAATGTATGGGAGTGACGACGGGCGTAGATCAATAGCCGAGGGTGGGAGACATAGCCGAGCAAGTTGATATCGCTGACTGTAGACCCTAATGCCTCGGGGATATGTGTATGATCTGATATATCATACATCGGCCTGTATGATTACGCGTTTTCATAATCAGTACTTTTTCTGTTAAATACCGCTATGTACAGTCAGTGAATATCTAAAGTAGCGGCAGACACGCCTAAGCTCAGTATCGTCTGCACCACCGACTTCGGCTACAGATCAAGCGACCATCCCTATCATAAAGTATGGTATGACCACGCCCGCCCAACAGTGGAGGCGGGAAGGGTAATAGATAGCTGGGGCGCAGCAGTGGGGCGTGTTTATTCCGTGCGGACCCGCTTCATGTTGCCAAGCGCGACCGGGTCTAGTCGCATGTGGTGCTCGAAGCAGTCGCGGCTATGGCGGGAGCCGGGCATACATAGGGGAACCCCACACTGCACGCAGTAGAAAGACGTCCAGTGAAGGACCCCCTCGTCGCGGTAGCAGCGGAGGCAGCGAGCTTGCTTGCTTCGGCCCTTTTCTGAGCGGCCAAAGTTACCGGGGACGTGGACGCGCTCTTCTTGGAGGATCCGTTTCGGTTCGCCCAAAGGTACGGATATTGTCCTCCCCCGACGTTGGGCCGGCACAGCGTGATCCTGTAGCCCGTTGTAGACCAACGTCTTACTTAAAATATCAGCGAAGTCCTTGATAGTTAGGGCTGAGTAGGGGTGGGAAGCAGAGACGTGAAACTTGACTAGTTTCCAGCAGTCGGTAACGCAAATACCGGCCATGGTAGTCGCTAGTCGGAACCAACAGTCTTGGGTTAGCCAAGCCTCTTCCATAGCGAGCTCGTGCTGTCGTGATTGGTTGTGGTTGTCAACCCGAGGACTGCGCTCGAAGTAGTTGGAAACTACATGGGGGCGAGAGATAGGACGGGTAACGATGTTGCCGTAGTCGTCCGCCCACCGTTGAGAGTAGGGGTTGCCGTTGGCCATGCCGCCCGCGCCGACAGTGGAGATAAAAAACAAAACTTTGCGCCGGTTGTACTTGTAGCCTGTTGCCACCAGTTGAACACCTTCCACAGTAGTGCTGAGGTGAACTCTGCTCCCTGCAGGTGCCGTCGACAGGGATTCCTGAAGAAAAGCCTTGGGGAAGAGGGCGTGCGAGGTTTTCACAACTCCGGTGAAGTGGCGCTTCATCTTGCCAAGGGCCACCGCGGCCTGCATGTGGAATATTGAAGGTCAGTGCCTATCCCACAATAGAAAGGACATAACACATGACAAATGTAAATTTTGTAATGCTTCTCTTACCTTAACAGACCCGAACCAAGAATCCCCCAATAGCGTCATGCCCTCGTCACTTGCATCCTCCGCCATTCGTAGCACACACGCGGTAGACACTCCATGTTCGGTTGCATATTTTTTTTCGCGCATGGCGTTCTTCCCCTCTTGCACCTCCATATATACCATCACACCGGTTGCACAGTCGCACATAGTCTTCATCTCCGTCCCCAACGGCTTTGGCTTGCGGTGAATGTAGGTTATGTTGGGTAGCCCGCCTAGCTTGTCTTTGCGAGGTTTATAAGCCGACATGCATTCATCCATCGTTTGGTAGACCCCTTGCTGTAGAACGTCCCTCCTGTTCCGGTTGAAGTCGTCCACACCATTCCGGAACCATGCCCACGGGTCTAGGCCAATCTGTTGTGTCTCTGCTTTGCAATATTTAATAAGAGAACGAATAATCTTGAACCTGTGGAATGCCATATATTTTTGAAATTGTGGTTGGTCTCTTATTCCATCAAGCATGTTGCTATTCTCCCACAAATTTCTACCCCTTTGCGCATAGACGGTTCCCGCTATTATCAAACCCCAAAACCTGACGAACTCTGCTGGGCTAACCTGCCTAAAGTCTGCCCTCTTGCTTAAGCCTGCATCGTTGAGCTTCCGTAGGTCGGCGTGCATGTCCCCGGGGTAGAGCCGGAGCCATAGCTTCAAGATATCAACTCGTCCGTCTTTCACAGGTAAGCCTTCCTTCAGCCCCACTTGCCCTCCCATTTGAGCGGCACGCACCGCAGTTGTGTCTGCATGTGGGTCGTGCTCTGCATCGTCGTCATGTTGGAACACCGTCCACGTCGCCACTGTCCTTGGTTGACGTAATATGACGGTGACGCCAGGTACGGGTGGGACCCACGCGCCGTCCTCGACGCCTTGGGAGTCCTTGGCGGTATCGTCGGATGGAGCGGGGTCGCCCTCGTCGTCGGACGAGTCGCCCTCCATATCGAGGGCTTCGCTGGTGTTGCCGGGAATCTCCCCCGCCTCGGTAGGTGGCGATATGTCGCTGGAGCCGGAGTTAGCGGAGGACCCCCACGACATAAGGTCGATAGGTAGTGTGGGTTCGATAGTCGGCGTACCGGTATCACTCACTACCGACCCTGTAACAATTGGTACCAGTAACGCACTCTCCGTAACTGCACCGGGAATTTGCACCTTTGGCCGGGGGGGTTGAAAGGGCATTCGCACTGCAACGCGTTGAGCGTTGCTGGTTTGTGTTGGTGCTGGGGCTAAACGGCCTGCGTTGTCGGGTTCGACGCGTAGAGCGCGAGCCGACTCGTGTTTCGGCGGCATGCCATCCCAAATTACAACCCACAGGCCTTCACCGATAGACTCGCCGACTGTCCCGTAGGTTCGGTCACGTTGTTGTCGTTGTGCACCATCTTTTAGGGGCTGAAGGGGGCCTCTACGGGCGGAAACGCGCGCTCCTGTCGTTACGGTCTTCCTCATGGTGGTGGTGGTGGGTCGCCGACAGGCGATCTCGGCAAATTGCACTTTTGAACCGCTTCCGCACCACCTCACGCTTTAAGTCAACGGAGTTAAGCAGAGAACACCCTAAGGTACACGCTGCCAAAGTTTGGCAAAGTACTGACTTTTCCTCGCGTAGGACTGATCCGTTTTTTACGTGACTCTGGTGTATGATTGGTCATACAAATGTAGTACTTATCATACACATATCCCCGAGGCACCCCACGACTTTTTTTTCCCGGGAAACGGTTGTTTGGTGAGAGACGAAAAAATATTGTCCCGCAATTCCTCTCCACGGGAAGAACAATTTTGAATCAGGAACTTTCAGGCTCGTCTAGTAATATTTAATCTTCGGGGGCCATATCCGGTGCAATCCGGGGTATCATGTACCCGGGATGACTTTTGATTAACAATATGAACTTCCGTATTAGTCTGGCTACGATTTGGGAACAAGCATCATAATCTTCAACATGCAAATGGGACTCATGCGTGGCATTTGAGTAGGGTAGCGACTACTTCCAATGGGAATGACATCTACACTCTTCCCATAAAGTCCGTTACTAGTGAAGTAGGGCCTTTCGCGTGGGGCGGGACTTTATCATGTAGGGTTTCTAGGGTTTAACAATACTTAGTTAGGTCGTTGAAAAGGCGGACCGAAACTTGTGTTGACGGTGAAGTAAAGGGGGAAGCGGGGCACAAATGGGGCCCGTCACGGCTACGATCTTACGTATTAGGGTTTGCGGCCTAACCCCGATTTCGGCGCATACTTTGATTCGGGCGCCCCGGAATTCAAACTTCCCACACTTTGGCTCGTGAACACTCCCGAAATCGGCGACACAACATGAGGTTTTCATGATCTCAGCATGTTGTCCGCAAACATGGGAGCACGTGGGTGTGATGGCATGTGCCGTTAAAATGCTTGGCGTGAGTGGGATTGGGGCCGGAAACCCACTGCTTGGGAGGCTTAATATAAAAAGCCGTACGGTGTCCTTCTCACTCTGCCTCGCCTCACAGGTGCCGTACAATGTGTTCGACAATAAAAAACCCTAACTCTGCCGTACGGTGTCCGATTCGAGCAAACTAAGTTGCAAATGGAAGCCCTTCCTCTAAGTGCATGGAAGTCTTCATACGCCTACCGGCCGATTTTTGCGTCAATTCCGCCGTCCGATGTCATCTAGGCCCTCGCACTGCAACTTAAGTTTTTAGGGTTTCAAAATCTGCCACATTCGCGCGGGGCTAGCAACCCCTGGACATGTGGTACCCGCACACCCGCTCCGCCAATATGCTCAACAATCAGTGCTCTATATTTCTTCTGCTCACGGCGTTGCCCATTTCATGCCCCATGATGGTATGGT